>JADRCH010000019.1:7168570-7267481 GCA_019843965.1 Rhynchomys soricoides
CCCTTGAAGGGGGGCCCTTAAGGAGTGTGCCCATGGACTGTCCATAGATCACCAAAGGCATGCATGCCCTTTAAGGGGGCTGTGAGCCAAAAGAAGCCTTTTCTTCTCTCTAAGTTAGTTGTCTGGATATTATAGTAATATCCTATTACATTACAGTCATGCAAAGCTGATGAATACAATGGGTTTTACAGAAATTGAAAGAATTCTGCCTCCTGTTTCTATCTGTCCATTGAGTCAGTTGATGGGGTAAATGTTTAGCATTCAAGAACTGATATATTGCCGGGCAATGGTGGTTCACGCCTTTAATCCCAGCACTCGGGAGGCAGAGGCAGGCAGATTTCTGAGTTCGAGGCCAGCCTGGTCTACAGAGTGAGTTCCAGGACAGCAGGGATACACAGAGAAACCCTGTCTCGGAAAAACCAAAAAAAAAAAAAAAAAGAACTGATATATTTTTTTAGTTACATGAAAGTTTTTACATACTTTCACTTTTTAACTTTATACCTTTGAAGCTAAATTTAAGATCTTTAAAGTCTTATGCCTTTTATAAGTTTAGGTGAATGTATTAAAGGCCCTAAATATATGTATTGCCTTGTGTACAAATGTTTCTTATATATATGTGTACAGTCATTTATACAGTAGTTTCATTTAACCAAATATAAAATGACTATTTAAAAAAACCTTAACCTAAGCAGATAATTAAATGAGTCCTGCCTAGTGCACAGCAGGCAAACACCAAATCAACTGAGCTACACCCCACTGATGCAAGCCTTTGATCATAGCACTTGGGAGGCAGAGGCAGGTGGATCTTTGTGAGTTTGAGACCATCCTGGTCTACAGAGTGAGTTTCAGGACAGCCCAAGAAGTACACAGAGAAACCCTGTGTACTTCTTGGGCTTGGGTTGAGAAACCAAAACCAAACCAAACCAAATCACCCTCCCCCAAAAGATAAGAAATTTATTTTTAAGAGTTATTTAGAGTACATTTTTTTTTCCTTGTGTTTGCCTGGACTTCTAGTTCTCCAAAGAGGAGACCACAAGCAGTTAGAATTCAGATACAGGCCATTTTTGTTTTGTTTTGACTTCTTCATATCTTTGATAAGAGGGAGAAGGAAAGAAACCAGAGCAAACAGGGAGCGTTGTGAATGCACTGCAGTAAGTCCATGTAGCTGGTGCTCAGCTGGGCTAAGGTTTGCCTTTATTGTTTTTCTTGCCAAGGAAGATCAACTACCAGTAGATAGTCACCAATTTCTTTCTATAAAAGTCAAGTCATGTTATTTGCAGCACTTCTGTTTTGAGGCCAGAGTTTAAGGAAAGACTGGACAGCAGGAGCAGAGGTCCCACATCCGCGCATCACATTGAAAAATAGATATTGGGTGGGGATCTGTATGTTTTTAAATCCCAGCACTTTGGAGGCAGAGACAAATGGATTTCTATTGTTGGATGCCAACCTGATCTACACAACAAGTTCCAGGTCAGCCAGCGCTATATAATGAGACCCTGTTTCCAAACAAAAGTTGGGTCAATACTTATTTCTAGTGACATTTGGAAAGAGTACCAAATAATGAGCCCACCCAGGCCTGAGGAGGCCCTTCTGTTCAGGAAAAGGAAGTGTTTGAAGAAAACCAATGCAAATTAAGAAGATCTAGATGTGGGCTCTGCTATGGTCAAACCATCCCCTCCCCCGTGTATGGGGGCATATGTATATGTATATATATATATATATATATATATATGCCATGAAGCTGTCCTTAAACCTCAGGCATGACATTTGACTAATTAAACAGGAGAGATAAGCCAGGAATGGTGGTGTAGGCTGGTGATTTAAGCACTTCAGAGGCCTAGGCAGGAGGATTTGGGGTTCAAAGTTTGTTTTTCACAGTGAGACACTGACTAAAAATACCAAGTGTTAGAGATGTAGCCCAGGGTAGAGCCCTTACCTAGTATGTACAAGGCCCTGGGCTCACTCTCCAGTGCTGAAAAAAATAAAGGTTAATTATCTGGTTATTTAAAATTAAAGTGAATTTAATTGGAAATGCCATTAAAGCTATATTATTATTCTATATCATTGGCTTACGTGCAATGCTTACTGACCTCTAAACCCTATAGGTCAATGTACAAAGTTGGCTGAGGCTTCACTTAACCTGACAGAAAGACCCAAAGCCATGTGAGTTGTCCCTGAACAGTGGCATGGCTGAGCACTTTCTGGGAAACCCAGATGCTATAATTCTAGGCTGCCTTTGAGAATGAATCTACTGAGATTCGAAGCAAAATGTGTTTGATCTAATAAGAAATAAGAAAGGGTAACATGTGAAATATCAGCACAGTGGATCTCAGCTGTCTAAGGCAAACTAGAAGGAGAAAATAAGCCAAAATACTAACAGTGGTCTCCTCAGGGCTATGCTGGGGATAATTTAAATTTCATCCTCTGGAGCTGCAGTGTCCCACAGGCAGCTTTAAGATCCATGTGGCTGTGTAAACTTAAACTAATTCAGATGGAATAAAACTGGGAAAAATCTTTTATTTGCACCAGCCTCCTACCAAGTACTTCCTTGTCACACAGGGCCAGGGGCTACTGTACAGCCAGTGCTGCTGCCACATTGCCAGTGCTGAAGAAGGGTCACAGACATTGTTCATTCTGAGAAGAAGAAGCGTGCAAGGAAGTGAAAGTTCAGGAGAGCCAGTGGAGGACAAACCCCAGGAGGCGTCTTCAGCATTTTCAGGAAGTGACAAGCCAGACTTAGTGAGTGAGTTTAAATACAGACAATACTGTTGTTCCCAGCTTGAGAACAAGAATGATGTTAGGAGGGGCCCTGGGCCTTGAGTCACTCAGAAAAGATGCCAGGGGTGGGGGTGGGGGATGGGGAAGCTGTTCCAGGTGGTGGCTATTAGTTTTTCCTCTCCTTCCTGGACAACTAAACAAATGAACAAGACCCTTCCTGCAAGTTGGTGGGCAAATAAGACTTATCTGGACAAAGGAAAGGGGATTGACCTGACACTAGCCATCTCTGCACACTGTTTCCTGTACCCTTTCTTTCTCTACACTGGACAAGGTCTCAAAGGTAGCAGAGCCTCATGATGGAATTTGCCACACCCCCAGGGATTCCCTTTAGAAGTATTCATAGGAGCTATCAGAGTGGGGATGTCAGCTATGGACTTTTATTAGGGAATTAGCCATATGGGACTACCCCAGTGAGGTTTTTAACTGTCTGCAGTATATTAATAGTACCTAGAGATGCTATAACAAATAAAAGAGGAACTTGACCTGGGTAGCAGGTGTTAACACACCAGGCCTCTCAGGAAGCCTCAGCTAATACCTGCTCTTGGAATGCTTCTGGTTAATGGTGTTCTCTTCATGAGGAACAAAGGGGCGTGCTGGGCAATGAGGTCTGCTCATGACAGTTGTTCTCAGAGTAGAAATGTACCTGCCTCACCAGCCCTCATAAATGCTGCAGATTCCAGGGTACTTCCCTGCATAAGACAACTCATACATGTCCCTGCAGATCACAGCTTGCAAGAGAGAAAGCAAGGCCCGTGCATCCTGGTAGGGAAAACCTGGAAGACTGCACCAGAGCTCTCTGGACACTGGGTACACTTTATTTTCCTGTTGCTTTTTTTCTCCATATCCTTTGCTGTGATATATCTTAGCTGTGAGTATAATCTATTCTTGCTTCTTGTCAGTATTCTGGTAGATCATCAGACTTAAAGATGTTCATGAACCCCCGACAGAATCTCTCATGTAAGATTTTCCTTCAGGAATACAGAGGAAAAGAAACACTCAAAACAAGTATGCCTTCTGTTTGGTCCTTATGTATTTTCTTGGCATCTGTCAGTATTCTGGCTTCCGCACCAAACACTTGTGAATATGGGTCAATCATAGGAGCTGACTGACAACAATCTTACTCATGGACCTGCAGAATTTAGGAGTGCTGTTTGGAATCTGAGACAGATAGTCCCCCCCCTCCTCTCTCTCTCTCTCTCTCTCTCTCTCTCTCTCTTTTACATGCAATCAGATATACTAAATATTATAGATATACTGCAAGCAATCAGACATACTAGGTATATGGTAGATATCCTGCAAAACAAATAGACTAGATGTAGCCAATGCTGGTCCACTGACTGGTATGGGTATAGATGATTTTTAAATTTTTAATGGTTGAAAAGAAACGAGCATAATATATCATTTATAAAATATAAACATTTAAATTTCAATTTCCAAAACGTTCTGTTGCTACTTTTTTGCTACATCAGCAGAGTTAGTAGCTGTGACAGAGGCCACCTCTCCTTCCATACCAGCCTATACTTAATACTTATGTCTTGTTTGTGACAGAAAGTTTGCTGACCTCTGCTCTAGAGTCTTGGATGTCTCATGACATGTGCGACTTTGCAACGTACGTTCAGGAAGAATTTGCTTCCCCCACAACGTTAGTATTTCCACATCCTTTTTCCCAGGAGACAACAGCTCTGTGGCCAAGGCCACTGAAAACCCAGTCCATGTGGTCTGAACTCAGGGAAACGTTATGAAGGAAAGTACTCACATAGGATCCGTAATCCACAGCCAGAGTCTGCAGAGCCCAGGGAAGACCGAGCCCAATCAAGATGTCAAACACATTGCTCCCAATGGAATTGGACACAGCCATATCCCCCATCCCTGCAAGGACAAGAGAGCATTAGTGCGGAAGGGGGTCTAGCGGGAGGGGCCCACATGGGACTCTCCTGAGTCTGGCAGCCTGTAATAGTTTTGCAGGACCATGTACTTGATTTTCTCTTAGCCCATCACAGAGACAAAAAATAACAGATTATAAACCAGAGAACCCACATTCTACTGATCCTCAACTTCACTTCAGATAGGATGACAGGGTAAGTGATCAAAAAAAAAAGGAGCATCCACATTTGTTTCCAAGAATACCGGACGATCTGAGGCACCCTGCCAGCGGGGGGGGGGACCCCCACACATGGCTCCACAACTTTGCCAACTTATACTTTATAGCAACATTTTCATTTGTCCTCGGGTGAGTTTGCTGCTCCTTAAGAACTGAGCAACACAAAGATAATGCCACCAAGTAGAATTTCCAGAGGAATCTATGGGTCCCGGTGCTAAATTTTATTGTCCCCATTGTTTAAAATAAATGCCTTTCAGCATCCACCAGGCACATGAGCAAGAGTCAGCGCTGGGAAGGATATCACCGTCTGGAGTGTCCGGCTGGTCAGGTAAGCTTTGAAATGCGGAAGCATCTGTCCTGTGCTGACAACTGTCATTTTTGAGTTGCTATATTATGAGAGAGCTTAATTATGGGGGGGTGATCTATCTTTTATAAGCCTCAGTTTCCTTATTCATGAAACAGAAGCACAATTGTCCCTACCTCTTGGAGTTGTTGAGTGCATTAAGTGTTTCACTTAAAGGGCACTCAGTCGAGGTTAGCTATGGTTTTTTTGTTTGTTTGTTTTTTGTTTTTTTGCTATATTATTGCTATTTTACAATTAATGGATGATAATAATGACCTGAAGGGTCTATGGGTGCCCGGGCAAGCATCTGTGCCATACAAGGAGATACCTTCTGCCTCTTTCCCTTATTCTTCTGACCTCAGAAAGCCTTCTGGCCAACTTGGCACCCAGGGTGTGATTCCCATTTCTCCTTCTAAGCAGGCTCTTCTGCCCTCTTAGTTGCCATAGGGGCAGCTCCCACCAGGGAGGGAATCCTTCCTTCCCTCCCTTCCTATCCCCGGCATCCCTGGAGATCGCACCTTGTCTGGCTACAATGAGGCTGGCCATGCAGTCGGGCACACTGGTTCCGGCAGCCAGGAAGGTGATCCCCATGATGACATCCGGAATCCCTAGGGTGTAGCCGATGATGGTAACCTTGGAGGAAGCAGGAAGAGGCAGTGAGCCAAGGGACACTGTGAGCCTCTGACCAAGAAAAGTCTTTAATTTGGGCCATCTTGGGGGTGGGGGTAGGGCAGTGTCTTTTCTGGATTTAACACAGGATGGCATGAAGATCTGAACATCGTGTGGAAGAGAGCTGGAATGCAGGTCTTAGGCGGATGCTTTGACAGAACCTGAACTTTAAGTGAAAGTTTAATCTATCATTTGTTCCTTTCTGGTCATATTTGCACATTGGAAAACTAGATTTTAAGGGCTAAGACAACATTGAAACAAAATATTTGAACTCAAGATGGCCCTGAACAATCTAGCCTGCCAGGCTGTACTAGGAGTGTAGGTAGCATGCTCACAGATCTGCGGTGGGACGTGACAAGTCCTGGAAAGGGGATGGCTTCACACCTGGTCTTGCTGGGGATATCACAACAAGCATTTTCTATCCTCACCCCTGGAAGTTGGGGTGGTAGCTGATTTTGCTTGTCAACTTGACACACTTGGGAAGTGGAATCTCAGTTGAGGAACTTGCCTTTATGAGATTGGCATGTGGGGACATTTTCTTGATAATTAATGTAGGAGGGTCCTGTCCACTGTGGGCGATACTATCCTTAGTAGGTGGGCCCAGGATGTACAAGAAAAGTAGCAAAATGCAGGCTTGGAAGCAAGGCAGTAACAGCATTCTTCCATGGTTCCAGCCTCCAAGTCCTGCTGAGAGTTTCTACCTGACTTCCCTTAGAGATGAACTGTGGTCTGGAAATATAAGATGAAATAAATGCTTTCCTCCCCAAGTTGACTTTAGTCACAGTTATTATCACAGCAACAAAAATAGAATACCACTTGGTAATCCTCATTGTCACCGTCAACTTCTTCACCATAATGGCTGCCTTTTTTTTTTTGTACTTAGGCAATGGACTAAATGTTCAGTTTTACCTTTCTTAATTCTCACAACCATTCGGTTTGAATGCTCTGCTATTCCCATTCCTCAGATGAGGAAACTGAGGAACAGAGAGGCATCTGCCCAAGTCCTATGTTGCTGGTAAGTGGCAGAGAGGGTTCTGTTACAGACAGGTGGGCTCTTCTGCAAGGCAGCCTCTCCGTGTTTCCATGGGGGGAGGGGGGGAAGGATGGATTGCCAAGGACGGGCTGCCATCAGCTGAGACACTGCTCAGTGATGCAGA
The DNA here is from genome assembly GCA_019843965.1 of Rhynchomys soricoides. Lineage (NCBI taxonomy): Eukaryota > Metazoa > Chordata > Mammalia > Rodentia > Muridae > Rhynchomys > Rhynchomys soricoides. The sequence continues at coordinate 7,175,619 of JADRCH010000019.1, forward strand.
TGACTCCATGGTTGTCCCCAAATTTCAAGATAGGAAAACCCGAGTAACAGGGAGCTGGTAAGAGAGATGGTGAAAGAGTCAGGATCCATTGCCAAGTAGGTAGAAAAAGAGACCGATCCTCTGCATGTGTGCTTAAGGAAATGGGTCTTGCAACACTTAGGCCATCCTAGGGTGCCACTGGGGCATTCATACTTTCTATAAAATCTCAAGAATATGCAAACCATGGATCACAGGGATTCTATCCTTCTCACAGCACTCCTAGGCTGGTGGTCAAAAGATGGGTGGTGTGTGTGTGTGTGTGTGTGTGTGTGTGTGTGTGTGTATGTGCGCACACACACACGTGTGCGTGCGTGTGTTCAGCCCATTCAGATGAAAACCAGAAAAGACTCTCATTTTCATTCAGTGCTCAGCACAGGGTGGCCTTGGGCTTCTGACATCAGTCTCCAGGGAGGAAAGGAGGGTGCTGTAACACATATTTCTATGTTGGTGTTCTTAAGAGTCTTTGTAAAACAAAGCTGCAAAAGCCTAGCCAAGCTTTAGGTCCTGCAGGAGTGTAGCCTGGCTCAGCAGGGATTGGCCCACTGTTCTTTCCCTGTTGTTTTGATGCTTAAGGTCCAGCCTGGGATTCTGGGGAACTCATGGGCTCAGGAAGCCCGCCCAGTCCCCTGGCTTCTCCTTAGGTTGTCAATTACTATCAGAAACTGAATCCAGATTAGTTCTTTCCATGGATTGTAGACTTCAGATTTTAAGGGTCAGGGACAACAATCCTGTCTCCCAAACCTGGGTTGGGGATGATACTCTGCAAAAATGTCAATGAGCAAGAAGCCCCTGGTCACAATACTTCCAGTTTTAAAACTCCATTTGCCCCCGAGGTTGAGGCTGAGACCAGGGGTAGCTGTGACTTTATCATGCCAGCTTTATAAGTTTCCCATTACCTCCAAAATAACCTTTCCAGATATTTTTTGAGCTTTATGTTGAATATAAACTCATGAATTTATATTACTCTTCTGTCTAACATCCAAGTGAGGTTAATTTGGATTTGCATAATTTGTCATGGCTTTTAATTTCTGCCCAACTCCAAATCTAATGGATTAGGTTTGCTCCCCAGCTAAAGAATATATAAATGAGCTGTCTGCATTTCTGAAAATGACTCTGGGGCAAAATGCTTTTGGGGCCCCATAACCTAGCCCAATCATTGGATCACTGTTTTAGCTTGGAAGGGAGCCTTGAGCAGTCACCTAGTGCAACATGTCCTTTGCCTGTGACTCTGCTGCTGTCCCCTTCAATAGAGCTGGGGAATTTCCTCTCCTACTCATAGATGCTGGGTTTGGCCACAGCGTGTGGAAAAGAAGTGAAGGTCTGCGAGGTCCAGTGAAGACCCCAGGAGGCACCTCGGGTTTTCACTTACCCATCTCAGGGTAGCACCAGTCCGAAGGAAGTGAGTAAACACTATAGAGCAGATGCACACTCCCCCATCCCCCGCCTGCTACCTATACCAAAGAATTACAATCCTGGAGCTGGAGCAGAACAGCAGAGCTGACCACAAGCATAAATACATCAAGTCAGCCTAAGGGTATGTGGGCAGAATGAAAGCTTGTGATTTTTTAAACCGCCAAGCTAAGGTGTGGGTTGTTTTGTAACTGATTATAGCAACAGATGGCTGATATGGTTATATCAGGCGTGACTCCAACTCCTGTTCATCTCTGGCTCAGTGTACATTTCTCTCTCGAGAGACCCAACTATGCACAGGGCCCTTTACACACTCACCATCCACACCATCATGTAGGAGAAGGCTGCGATCCATAGTGTAGAGGAAGCAAATGTCACCATAAACCACTTCTCCCAGTGGGGTTTGTTACAGTTGGGGACAGTGAAGTACAAGACAAAACTCAGTGGCCAGGTGAATGCCCACTTCACAGTTTCCAGTTTGCCAGCTTGCGGGGGAGGTAAACATAGAAAGAAAGGGAAAAAATTAGCTTTATTTCTGTGCTTTGGTAGCCTTCACACTGCTTTCTCTAGAACTAGGACTAATCATATATCTCTTTTCATAGAATGCTTAAATGGTTTCCCACCGACACCCAAGCCTGACACATAAAACCAAATGGAAAAAGAAGTTATGTACTGCCCACCTGCACTTTGGCTCTTGTAAGTAACTGAGTCACTTCATGGACTACTGGCCTGGAGGGCTATAACAAAAGGGAGCGGTGGGAAAAGATGAGGAAGGCATTCACACTCATAACAGTGTGGTGTGTAGGGGGCATGTAGGTGTGGGGAGCTGGGAAGACTACCATTTTGTATCTGTTCTTCACTGTTCCCAAATCACAGCGCAAGCAGACACAGCGCCACCTAATGGAAGCTCTTAGCATTGCACCGTAAGCTGAAGAACGCTCACACACTTAAAAGGTTAAAGGACAAGGTAGCGGATCTGCCAGTGATGCCTCCTTCTACCATCCTGGGTTGTCTGATTACTTTCATGCCAGAAACACCCAGAAACGTTCATTTGGTTGGCTATCCTGCAAGTAACATCAGATTTGACAAATATATTAACTCAAAATCCTTTAGTTTTTAACTGCTAATTGGCCTGTGGAAAGAAATACATAGGCAGGCATGTGATATCCATGTCAACTGGAATACAAAACACCCTCATCTTCCAGAAAGTTCTTTGTGGGTCTTTGTCGTCAGCCTTCACCCTGACCAGCACAGATCATCTTTTGTTCATCTCTATCTTCAAAGGAACTAAATCACTGAGTGATCTTTCCTTTTGCTTAACAGATGTTTGAGATTGATTAAAGTGCCATTAGTTTATTCCTTTAACTGCTGGCAATATGCTGACTTTGCTTCTTCATTTTCCTGGGGTTGAGCATTGGGTTGTAGCCAGTTGTAGATCATAATAATTAGAGCGCCTGTCAATACTCTTGTACGGGTCTTCTGGGGAGCACGGCTTTGGTTTGGCTGAAGACCTGGGGGAAACTGCTAAGCCATGAGGTAGGTGTCTACTTTTTACTTGTTAAGGAACTAAAAATAGTTTTCAACTGAGAAAATGTAGGCAAATCTGTGGGGGCATTTTTCTGATCGATTATTGCTATGAGAGGGTCCAGCACACTGTGGGCAGTGTCACCCTGGGATAGGTGATCCCAGGGTGATCCCAGGGTGTATGAGAAAGTAGTCTGGACAAGCCATGGGGACAAAGCAGTAAGGCATGACAACCCCCCGCCCCCCCCATGGCCTCTGCTTTCAGGTTCCTGCCCTGATTGAGTTCCTGCTTTGGTTCCCCTAATGATGGACTCTGGGACATGTAAGCCAGATATAGCCCTTCCACCCCAAGTTGGTTCTGATTGCTGTTTTATCACAGTGATAGAAGCCAAACTTAGCACAGTTGCAACAACTCACCCGATAGTACTTTTATTAATGTGAACTGTGTGTCCAGTAACACTGAGCTCATGGGGGATTAAAGGTGAAATGGTATTCATGAGACAGATGAGGATCTTGCCTTTCCCTGGCAGCACCAGGCAGGTTTTAAACATTGTTAAAGATCTCAGTGTCCATGAAGCTCCCATTGTAAGCTTTCTTTCTAGGGTGCATTTTCCTGTACATGAGCAAAGACAGGAGATGGGGCAAGACAATGCCCACTGGAGTTACTGGACTCTCTGTGCTGCTCTGGCTGCCTTGGGCCCTCAGGGCAGGCAGCAGGCTGCATCAGTTATTCTGACAAACCAGACACCTTGAGAGAACTTACACAGTGAGCACAGCTGATTGCTGCAGCTCCTGAAGCGACAGCTGCAATAGGGCTATCTCAATAGTTTGCACCAATGTTTTGCTATGACAAACTTCCCTGAACTTTAGATGATAATGTAGCCATTTCTACCCAGGCAAAAGGGCTGATGTGACTAGCAGCAACACAAACCTTTCTAATTGCATGCAAGTTGGGCTGTGTTTGGTGCAACCACCTCCATTTGCATGTGAGGTATGCTGTGATTATCCTCTAGCTGTATCAACAGATGCTATGGCTCAGTGAGTTGGCTGGAAGACACCCTCCTATGTGTCCTCTCCTGGTATTTTAACACTAGGCTCAGCAAAAGGCTTCTCTTAAGGGGTCTTTCTTGCCTATATTGAGTATTGTGGGCTGAACTGGTAACAGGATGTGGGAGGCAACAGAACTCCAGCAGGAGTGGCACTGGTAGTGGAGCAGTCAGTAGGGCAAGAGGCTTCTGGACAGCTAAAGAGGAAGCAACTGAAGAATTTGAGAGAACAGGGAACATGGGGCATAGTGGGGATAGAGAAAATGAGATCTGAGGCTGATGTAGGATAGGAAGATGGAAAGAACCAGAGAGACTCAAGGGCCTGGTTGCAGAAGAGTCCCAGTAATCTGTCAAGCCCTTAGTCTCAGATGCCCAGGCTGGAGAACTGTAGGCTGTTGCTGAGGGCTGAGAAATCCTGATAGTGAGGCCTGCATAAAAGACGGCAACACTAGAGGGCGCTACTTGCAACTGCGTCCACCTGCCTGGTGTTGCTGGTCGATGCTGCCAGGCACTGAAGAGATACAAAAGCAGCCAAAAACTCTTCTCCAGGCCTACCAAGATTCCTAGTCAGGAAGAGCAAAAGGACCCCAGACAGCTGATTGGTAACATTAGGACAGGAGCAACTTGTTGGCAACTTTGCAAGTTGCCCTAGTTGAAATCTGATAAGTTACTCTTGATTCTTCGATTTCATCCTCAGGCCCAAACTTGACACCTGCCCCAGGGCATTTCCTCCATGGCCAACTCCCTGTCAGGTAGCCTGGCTTCATAAAGGGACTCCCATATTAATGCCTACCTGACCTCGATCTGTTTGCTCTTGCTGGCAAAGAGAGTCTTAAGAACAAAACTAGAACTTTCCCTTGCTGTCTACCATCTTTAGATTAACCCCATACCGTGACCAATGAAGCCTGACCTGATTTGGCCCTTGATCTGACCCCATCTAACCATTTCTCAGACACCTTAAGCATTCTTCTGCCTCAAGTAAGCTAAAAATATTAATAATACTAGTAATGAAATATTACAATTCACAATATACTCAGAAATGCTGGAAAAATGGGTTTAAGAATCTAAACACAGTTCACTAATGTTGACAAAATATTGTTAAGAAAGAAAGTCCTTTTCTATTGGGTGCTATGCATCTCATTGGACTTAACACGGAGAAGGTGAAGGGGCAATGAGACCCTAGAGCCTGGCGAGATTGCTCATCAAGATGGCAGCTGTACAGGTTGTTTCGTGATGGGCTTCAAGTGTTGCAGGATTCAGAATAAGACCGGATCTTTGAGTTCCATGTGAGCCCTCCAGTTGGGCATTGAGGCTTTACCCACATAGAGCTCTGCGGGAATCCCCTTGCTGGAATTACATCAAGAAGATAGATAGATAGAGAGAGAGAGAGAGAGAGAGAGAGAGCAGATAGACTTAAGATAGACTTCCAATCAAGGGTTACAAAGAACCAGATGAATAGGAAAAGAAATGACCTCAACTTGGATCTCTAATATTCCTCAGAATCTAAAAAACAAGAAGGAAGATGAGGTCATGACATGGGGCTCTGAGAGAGCGGGAGGATGGGATTGATTAAATAAAGCTGCGCACAGTGTGAGCTTGGGCCAGCGAGGGCCGAGTCCCCTTCCACTGTTCTCAGCGGCTTCGGTTTGGCACTGGATTAGGAAGCCAGTCTCACCGCCATGAAATTGTACAGTCACAGTTTACATTCTGTTCCTTAGTAACATCAACCCTAAAGGTCGAACTACAATCAGTAGGGCCTAAAGTGTGACTCTAACACAAAGTAACAAAGCCAAGCCAGCAGCACAGAAAGCGGCTTTGAAAATGACTTTGAGAGTGAAGAAGGCCGGAGCACATTTCAGCTTTGATGTCTATTTCTGAGTCGGGGGTGGGTGGGCTGTTTCTTCTCCCCGGTCAGCAGTCCTTCGAATGTTTTCTCTATGTTGTTCTATCACCGTTTGTTCTGAATAGAGCCCCAGGGGGTACCTTTATCTGTTCACTTAGAACATATGTGTTGGGTGCTGTCTAAGTCATTTTGTGCCAGGCTAGGATGCAGGGGTGAATTAAGAAGCAGGATTCCTTTCTGTGGCAGTCACATACTTGTGAAGTTGGTGACAGGGAGGCACAGCAGGGTGGCAAGTGTCAGGGTCCTTTCAAAGGACTTGCTTTGGAGGGAAAAAGTAATTGTGCAATATTTCAGAAACGACAGGGAACTGTTCACATTTGTTCTCATTGCACAGAAAGCAAAAATACATATTTACAATAGAAAAAAAATCCATCTAGCAAAATACAATTTTATTTTGGTGTATTTCCTCTGTGTGTGTGTGTGTTTGTGTGTGTTTATGGAAATGTGTTTACCTACAAACAAATTTCTGCTTGCAAGTAGTAATGGTTTCTCCACTCAAGAATATGCGTATTTATATGTAGGTATATAGATATGTGATATATATATATATACATATATATATTGCATAAGTATTTAATGCATATACAAACTCTATATGAATCTAAACAGGTATATTAAAGCAAGTGTAGTGTACATCCACATGATGGCCTTAGTGACTACTATGAAACAGGCATTGAGGATAGACAGCCTGAATTGCTGTGCAGATGGATGGTTCAGGTGGAGCAGAGCTCAGTTTCAGAGTGGAGCTTGATTTCAAACCTATGAACTGTTTCTGCAATTTCCCATTTAATATTTTCCGACTGTGGATAGTGGCTGTGGTTGACCACAATTAACCCTGAGTGAGCGAAACCACAGAAAGTGAAACCACAGATGGGGGTGGTGGTGCTTTTTTTTTTTTCCTATGGAGATAATCTACTAACAAGTAATAATTTAACTTTGGCAGGTATACAGGAATCTGGACGGGTATTTCTTTAATTAGATTTGGTAAGCACCCATCGTGGCTCCTGTTTTAGGGAAGGAATGGGGGATCAGGAACAGGTCTGGTCTGAATTGTACTTGTTGCCTGCCCCTCCCCCTGGATGCAGGGAGCAAGGCCTTACATCACAGACCTGGGAACTCCAATGGCATCTGCCACTAAATAAGCTTTCAGGTTGATCATACTGTACTTGCTCAAGCAGTACAGTATGTTCACGCAAGTTCCATCAGCCCAGGGGAACTGCACTAGCTAGTTAAGACTCAAATGACTGTGACTGTGAATTGGACCAGTGCAGTCTTTATGAAACCAGCCAAAGCATTTTGAAGGTCTAGCAAGGGCACAGAATTCTTTGGGCTTGGTCCTCTTGTTCTGTTAATGGGTGGGGGTGAGATACATGGTTATGGGAACAATAAACATACAGGCCAAAGTCCTGAAAGCTTTTGTGTCTTGCCTCTCCCTTTCCAGCATGTCAGGGAGAGTCCCTGGCTAGGCACACGAGGTAAGGCCCCAAGGACCAGTTTCTGCATGGGTCTGTGTCTCCTGTGGGTGCTGCTGTGTAAAGTGCAGGATATTAAAGATGCAGGTACTGAACAGAGGGGAAGGGTGGGGGAGTGTGAACACAGGAAACAGGGAGGTGTCCCCAGAGCCATTCTGCACTGGGTGTTTCCAGCCTAGTAGAAACACCAGTGATGTGACCCTGCCAACAGGCACCACACTGCTTGTTGACATGGGTCATGTGTACATCTACCTCAGAATAAAAGGTCCTGCAGTGTGACTAAGAGGCTAAGGGAGGACCTTCATCCTCCAAATGCATTTGGTAAAAGTGCTCACATTTCAATTCCTGACCATGTGCCCGCATTTTTGGTTCTCTCACAGTGGAGCCCTGCCTATGGCAGGCACTTCATACAAATATGTTTCTGCTTATAGAGAGGCCCTTTTAACTGAATAGTAAAGATAGCCAAGTGAAGAGCATCTATCTGTGATTCCCAGAAATCTCCCTTCCAAAGCCCAAATCAAGGATGTCTTACAGGGGGGGTCGAACGGCGTGTAGGGACCTTCATCGTCATCTTCATCCTCCTCCTCCTCTTCGTCATTCTCGTTGTTCTCATTGTCTTCATTCTCATTCTCCGTCTCATTGTCAGCCTCAGCAACTATGTCGTCCCTCCGGGTTCCATTCACACCCCTGTCTGGGGCACTGCTGGGCCCTGTTCCGTTCTCCACAGTGTGCTTAATTGGGATTTTGATGGCCACTTCAGATTCCCCATTGGTATAAGCCCTGCTGTTTATCAGTCTTTGTCTCTAAAAATAGAAAGTGATCTGTCACTACAGTCAGAAGGATGGAAATTACCCAAACCAAAACATGACCAGCTTTGTCTTGCCCAGCACTGACAAAGAGGTACATCCGGAAGACTCCCAGACAAAGAGTTAGGGACTTTCTTAAAGCAGTAACAGATTTGTACAGGTTGGTTTGGTGCTGCTATGTATTCAAATGCTAAGTACTGGCCCCCAAGATCTGGTTATACACCCCTCCCCACAAGGAGATCCTCACACACACCAGATTTTGTTGTGTAAACCTCCTCCCTCCTCCCCAAGTAATCCCTGATTGGTTAATAAAGATGCCTGCAGCCTGGGCTTGGCAGAGGAGAGGGAGGAGGAGTGAAGGTTCGAGGGTTTGGGGTCTCAGGCGGGAACCTTGAGGAGAATGAGGAGGATGAAGAGGGAGAAGGAGGAAGTTGCCATGGGGTAGGTTGAATTGTGAGCGCATGGCCGTGAGGGCTGGCCTGATGGAGTAGGAGCAGCCCAGGTGGAACAAGACAAATGATATCTTGGGAAATCACCACAGGGAAGTAGACAAAATAGCAGAGAGGGTTGATGTGTGCTCAGCTCCAGTGTTCTGAAGCTTTTTATAAATACAAAGGTTTCTGTGCTTTTTATCTGGGAGCAGTATGGTCTGAAGTGGGGTAGAAACCCTTAAAGACAACAAGGGGGTGTAGCAACAGCCATGATTGATAATAACCACAACACAGAGTTAGATGATTTCCCTTTGGGAAGGAAAATTAACCTTTTACGATCCACTGGAACTTTTCAAATTCTCTTTGGGAAAATTTCTACATCTGGGGTGTACAGTTTTTTTGACATCTGTGTACTGTGGCATTCTTTTTCCTCTAGACTGTGGAAACCCTTGTTCTATTTTCAAGAAAGCTACTGCCCTCGCTTGGAACACTGTGTTAATGAGGCTGCCACTCCAGGGAAAGGCAAGAGCCCAGGCTTGTTTTAAGCTATGGTGACTTTTACTTAGCAACTTTGATACAAGTTTATGAGGAGATTTATTCAAGTGGAAGAAAACAGGTCAGGGCTGGGGATATTCTAGCTTAGCTGGTAGGGTACTTATCTAGCAAAAAATGAGATACTGAGTACTCCATGAACCAAGAATGTAGCACATGCATGTTTTAGTCCTAGCATTCAGAAGCTCAAGATACTCATTACCTACATAGAAAGTTTGAGGCTAACCTGGGCTATGTGAGACCCTGTCTCAAAAAAGGTCAGTAGAGGGGACTAAGGTGTCTCCCTCAGTATGCAGGAGAAGTATGGGTGTGTGTGGATGGGCCACAGATGGTTCAGTGGGCAAAGATGCTGGGTAAGGGCTCAGGGATAGACTTACGTTAAATTCTCACCCAGGCGCTGCATCTTTGAATCAGGAAGTCTTCCCTCCCCTTTCTCTCCCCTCCCCTCCCCTCCCCTCCCCACCCCAACCCACTCTGCTCCATCCTGCCCCTCCCTTCCCTCCCCTTCCCACCCTCTCCCACAACCCACTATGCTTTCCCAGATACCTCATTGATCAACATGCGACTGGCCATGGAGAGCCGGGTCTTGGGAGGAAAGTGGCTTGTGATCATAATTCGAAGGCCAGCCTCAGAGAAAGAAAGCTGGTGTGGGTAGGCGGACAGCAGCTCATCCACCATGATCACTGACGCTTTGCGGTGGAAATTGGCTAGGGAAAGGTGAGAGAGAACATGGAGCCCAGGAGAGAGGCACACACCCATCCCTCTGCCTTTTGCTTCTCCCCAGCTCACTCCTTCACGTCTTTGCATCTGTTCATCCATCTGTCCATTTGTCCATTTATCTGTGCATCCATCCACCCATCTACCTATCCATCCACTTACCTCCCCTTCCTTCTCTTCTCTTCCTCTCCCTCCCCCTTTTCCCTTCCCATTATCCTTTTCCTCCTCCTTTTCTTTCCTTCCTTCTATCCATCCATAGAAGGTTGCAAAGACCAAAATTAGGGATCGTATTTAAGTCATGGGTCATGTGTAATAATTCACTTGAAATGACTTGGGATTATTCAAGATCTGGGTCACAGGAAAGACCCCAAGAACCTTGGCAACCATCACGCCCTTGCCTGGCAACCAAACACACTGGTACATGCCTCAGAGCCGACTTGTATTCCAGGTGGAGGCTATGGTGTGCATGCATCCTGTGAGCAGAGTGGATGGGTGGGTGTGAGCTGTCCGCATACAGAGGACTAGTGTTCAGGAGGAGGCTTGAGGCAAGCCTTACAAAATATGAAACATTCCACTGAGGCCCGAGCCCTCTCTCTTTGGAATAGCACGGCACACCAATCCCTCACAGGTATCTGGCTAGAGTCACTTGTAGTTCTCACTTTCATTTTCCAGGCCATGAAACCATGAAAAGGTCTCTTATATCATCTTCCTCTTCCTCTTCTTCCTCCTCCTCCTCTTCCTCCTCCTCCTCCTCCTCCTCCTCCTCCTCCTCCTCCTCCTCCTCTCTCCCTCCCTCCCTGCTCTATGGCAGATACTTTGCTCACCAAGCCACCTCCCCAGGCTGAGAATTAATAGCACTGAGCATTTTTTTGTGTTCCCTGCCCCACCACAAGTTATAAAGTTTTCAGAAGAGAGAAACTAAAGAAAATCCTCCCGCAGAATGGTAATGATACTAAATAGCATCAAAGTCTTCCATTAAACATACATATAGTCCTTCAGAAAACTATATCAAATATCTCATTTCAATACAATAAATTATTGAGAGAGTCTAAAGCTAGAGATATGGTTGAAAATAACCTGTACAGCTTCTAATTTATTTTTTGTTGTTTCCCTGCAAAGTGACCATATGGGACCCAGTTTAAAGAGAAAATTTTTAAAAAGTTAAATGAAAAAGGAAATACATTCATGGCAAAGTTACATGAAATTTTTCTATGTCCCATACAAATAATGTTATTTATCAGAGAGCACCACGTTGCTTCCTCTAGCATAATGATCATTTTGTAAGAGCCTATTAAATAGAAGAATTACTTGGAAAACAAAGGTAATTTTCTTGTTCCTTCTGTAGTTTGGAACCTGAGTTGATGTAGTCTGGAAGAGAATTTGGTTATATACGATAATAACCAGCAATGCCAGTCGCTCTGAAGCATTGTGGTATGCTCTTCTGCGTAGTTAACTGACCTACTTATTAAAGAAAGGATGCTCATCACTGGGCTCAGAGGGGCTAAGTAACTTTTCATGGTTGCACAGTCTTAATCCACTATCTCAAAACCCATGCTCTTCTCTCCTGGCCCCGCTGGTCCTATCTTCTTGTATCACCTTTATAGAATGGGTTCCCTGGGCATTTCAATGGATCCAGGATCCACAAGGCAGGGCTAGAGAGCTGGCTCTCCCCTTTTCTTTGGGCTAGCTGTGACTATGAGCCTGTTAGACAGACTCACACTGTGGCACCCGCCCTGGACTTGGGATTTGCTAGTTACCTTTCTTGAGTAGCACCACAGTGGCATCACAGTTGCTGCTGTCGTCGATTTCAGTGTTGCTGGCCAATCCGTTGACCATGTTCCCGGTACCCTTGGTCCTCCTTTCGAAGCACTGGTGTATGCACGCATTGTATCTGAGCAAGCAGTAAGCAGGGACAGTATCAGCACCCGCTCTCTCCTTTGCCTGACTCCACAGCATCCTCTCTTCCTTACTGACACACCTGTAAGGCCATGTGCCAGAGCCTCATGCCCTGCATGCTATAGCTGGCTGGTTATCTAGACCTACCTGTCTTTGGCTTCTTGCAGTCAGACATTTTGTTGCTAGAGTCTCTGTTACTGTGTACCCTTACTTCAGATCCTGTTGGCTTGTGGCCTTATGATAACATCTTGTGCTCCAGTGCTCTGGAGGGGTGGTAAGGAGACACCAAGAAGTGCTTCTGGCATGCCGTAGCAGACTAGCATCGAAGCAAAGCAGTATTTGCAGGGTGCTAGGATGTTTTTGGCAGGAAAATGTTCTGGTCCCTTTATTCTGAAGGGCCCCAGAGGAAATCTCAAAACACCAAGGATGAAGGCAGGGATAGGAATGACAGAGCACCTGGGGCTACTACTGCACGTTCTCTCATTCGAAGATCTTAATGCTCATTGGCCATGGTCTAACCTCTTGAAGCTGAACCTCCACCCAATTTGACTTCCAGCTCCCCACTGGAATTCAGGCTGGACTAGAAACCACTTAACACCTACTTCATTTTGTCCTCATCCTTTTTGCTCCCAGACAGGATACCCCTCCCCCAGTTCCCTCCTACTATATTCTTGTGTCTGGCTTTTCAGTCAGTGCCTCTGTGGGAGCATTAACCATGGGAACTTCCTGCTACTTGGTAGAGACAGGGCGTGGTGTAGTGGGGATGGATGTTCTGCATTTGAACCTTCTCTTCCATGGACCTCGTCCTGAATACTCTTGGAGCCTGTGGCTGTTCCTTGTTGGCAAAGGGAGAACAGGGAACTAGTCAAGAGTAATAGATGTAGACTCTGAAAGCACGGACAGTGAATCCTGGAAGACTTTTGGGATTCCTAAGTGGGAAAGAATCTGATCATCACTATTTTGTAACACTTGTGAAATAATGGCCCCAGATGTTGCACATCAATGGCTGCCTCCACCACAGAGGGGAAGGTGACCTAGATGTGCCTCCTGATGGCATAGCTGACATAGTATAGCCTGATTCAAATCAAATGCAGACACACAGGACACACAGAGACCAAGGGAACTGGCTTTGATACATCATAGACTTGGAAAATAGTAATAATTTCCAAGCCATGGGTGTCTTTGTAGGCTAACAACTAAATTCTGCTGAAGAATAAATTGCAAGAACACACACACACACTCACACACTCACAGGCACATTCATAAAAAGAGGCTAGAGGAGTAATTATAGGCAGAAAGAACTACAACGTGTGTTGCTCCTAAATCTAATTTTAAACATCATTCATTTTGATTGTCATCTGAAAAACATTTATGATATTTATGAGACAAAAAAAAAAACCCCTCAAAAGTAGGACAGATGGACACTTTTGGAGGTTGACATACTGAGTGGATATTTGGGATATTGACTTAGCATTCATTTTTGATGATACAATTGTGGCTAGGATAAAGATGAGCCCTTTTGGAAACCCATGCTAAAATCTTCAAGGATGAACCATGAAATGATGCCCGAGGCTTTAAAATTACATGGAGGGAGGGAAACAGATCTACGTGGCGCAAGGTTGGACTGATGGTTTAGGGGCTGAATGTAAACACACGGGGCTTGGCATTCTGTCAACTTTTGCTTGTATTTAACATTTACCGAATAGAAAGGTCCCAGATTTCCAGGTTCACTATGAATACCTTTCCTTATGAGGGACAAAATCAGTGGCTTTTTGTTTTTTTTCTTTCAAGGTCTGACTGTGTAGCCCCGTGGTAAGCTGCAACACACTACTCTAGTCTTACAATCCTCCTGTCTCAGAAGTGTTGGAATTAAAATCTACTCTACCATATCTGGCCTGAAGCAGTGTTTATGCTATCTTAACTCAGAAACTATTTTCCCCATGGAGACACCAACTTGCACAAGGGTTTGCTGTCAAAGTAAAACAGCATCTTATTAATTTATTGGTATTTTAATAACAGGATAACAGTACCATACAATGAAGGCTTCTTAAGAATTTAGTGTTCAGTGATGGCTTTCTTGAAACCAGATATTACACTGATAACTGTTTACATTCCACCCTGATAAAACCCTTTGAAAATAGGAGGTATTATTATTATTTTGCAGAAAAGGAGACTGAGATTAAAAATGGCTGAATAATTTAGTCACATCCCCAAGGCTACTCAGTGGCTGGGTAAGAGCTGCTCCTCGGGATGAATGGGAAGTGCTTAACTCTTACCCACAAGAGCATATAACCTCATCTACAACTTCATCCCAGAGAAGTGACCAGGATGAATAGAGGCAAGTTCTTGCCAAAGTTGCCTGTGCCACATAGCCTGGAAGGTTTCTACCTATCTGGCAAGCCCAAAATGGCTTTTGGATCTTCATACAGAATGTTTAAAGTTATTTTAAAGCTATCTTTCCCAGGAGGCAGCTGAAGAGTCTAATATAGGCTGTGTGGGTTTTTTTTTTTTTTTCATGACTGTGGCTCTGTTTTATATTTTTAATTGAATGTTTTAAATTTTGTGCTTGCACCCTGAAGCTATTTTATTGTGAAGCATGCAATTTTATAAATCAGATTTTATAAAAACCCAATGATTAGAGTCTCTGATTGCAGAGAGGAACGGCCTAAAGAGCAGAGACTTCACTTTAGAACTCAGGGTAGAATTTATGCAGAGAATTCTGCGGAGCTGCTATTCGCAGTTTTATTTGGGTCCTGCTGGTCTGAACATCTGGAATGGTGGGAAAGCTGAGGCCTCAGCGGAAACAAACTCCTTAGCTGCTATATTTGGTGTGACTCAGGGGTAGAGGCCTGCTTGTTACCTTAATGTCCCCAAGTCTGCTGTGCAGCTTGTGGGCTTTATGGCAACCAGTTGAAAGGGTGCTGTGGCTACAGAGAAACCTTGCTGGCCACATTCTTCACTTCCCGTTTCCTTTAGATGCCATCTGTGTTTGAAGACCACATCATTTTGCAAAGCCTCCATCAAATTTATTCAACTGTCACAACTAGGATTTGAGAACCCAAATGCTCAGCACAGAGGGGACCCTGTGTAGCAATTCTGGAATCGCTGAAGGATCACTTTCTCAAAAGGGAACAAGAGGATTCTTGATTCTAGAAACCCAAACTTAGAGCTTCCAAAATAATTTTTTTTTCTTTAGAAGGTGAAGTAATTAAGTGGAAGACGGGCAGGAAGCTGTGAGAACTACTGATGACTCCACCGTGGCATTGGCTCCATTCATAGGTTTGCCATTTGAAGCAAAGGAGAGTAAGACAGCTGCTCCAACTTAAGCTTCCTCTTCCAAGGCCAGAAGCTTAGGAAAGCTATGTTCTCAGTGAGAGATCACCAATTAGTCATTCCAGCGGAAGATAATTAGTTATATGGTATGTGACTTCTCACTTCCCCATCAGTTTCTTTGTAACAATTTCAAGCCAGGATATGCTGCAGGGAGGTCCAAATGCCACACCCAGCGAGAAGATTCGGAGCTGACCATTGGACAGCTCCTCCACTAAACGCTGGATGCCATATTGAATAGATGGTCAGTGAGCTGCTTATGGCCCAACCTGGACACCAGTCAGGCCAGCACCTGATTTTGCTGCTAATGTGATGCTTGGCTGTATTCCTACTGGTTTCTCCCAGCAGGTCTGCCAGTCCCTGGTGGCCCAAATGAACATTTTTCCACATCTCATCAGAGTTCATTCTAGACTGCTGTCTGGCTGACGAGAGCTGAGATGTCTCTACTTTCCTTCCCCCAGAGGTGGCTACCTATGCTGGAGGAATGGAGGGGATGAGTTTAAGAGACAACTCAACAGGGGAGGGGATCTACAGCTCTGTGAGCTACTCATCTAGGTGACTCTACATGGGAACCTGAACAGCACGTGCAAAACAATGTGCCTTTATTTTATTTATAGACCAGCAAGCAGGACTTTCATTCTTGATACACAAAGTAATCCGTCTCGACTCCAGAAGGAAGAACACTTGAAGTGGTAACTTAAAAACACGAACAAGTTATCGGCTGCTCTTTCCTTCCAAAGCTGAAATGCAGCCCTGAGTGTGAGCTGCCCTCGGTGACTCAGGTCTTATAAATAGAACATGGCAAAAGTGATGGTGGGCATGTCTGAGGAGGGATTAGGAAAGGCATGGCGGGATGCCCTGCCCTCTGCCTTCCTCTCTGGAATTGCCAGCTGTAGAGAGAACCTCTTATAAGCTTCACCTGTCAATAAAAAAGCTGCTGGCCAATGAGCTGAGGCAGGAAATAGGAGGTGGGACACTGGCAGGAAGAGAGAGGAATCTGGTAAGAGCATGAGAATAAAACAAGAGGAGCCGGGAGTCAGACTGAGGAGAGGATGTAAACCAGTGGGTAGAGCATCTCAGAGAGACACTGAGGAAGATGCTGAAGGGACGAGAAGGAAGAGGTAACTAACCAAGTGGTGGATGCAGAATAGATTAAATAAGTTACAAGCTAGTCAGGGAATGAGCTGAAGTTTATGGCCTAGGCATTTAATAATAACTAATTAGTCTCAGAGTCGTCATTCTGAGAGCAGGACTGGGAAGCAAAAACAGAATTTTCTATTTCCTAACAACCAGCTCTGTAAGGAGCCACTCTAGCAGCCACAGGGAGAAGCTCATGTAGTGAGAAACTGAGCCCTTCAGCCACCATCCAGCATCTGCTTCCCAGCCATGAGAGTGGGCTACTCTCCATTATTGCCAAGGAAGAGTCACCCAGCCTCGGTCAACTTGATGGCTTCATGTCCAACCCACGATCTCATGAGACTCTGAGCCCCTCCTAGTGGAGCAGCTCTGGGATTTTAAATTCTCAGATAATATATATTTGTGGTTTTTTAAGCTAGTAAATTTTGGGACAGTTTGTTACGCAGTGACAGATGACTGATACATCTGTACTAAGGAAGATTCTATGGTTCCGGTCACTCTGCTAGTTCTAACCTTCCCACACCTAGTATCGAAATACAACTTGTTGGAATTTACCTTCCTTCTAATAAAAGCTAAAAAAAAAAAAAAGCTCAGTTGTCAGATCCTGAAGAGAGAGACACATACTATAGAGTTTATGAATGAAATATGGCAGTGTTGATTTTGTTGTCAAATATGAGTCAAAGGGTCATTTTTATGGTTCTGTGAGTCTATGATGGCAGGTGGTGACCGAGTCAGATCTCCCTCCGAGTCTATGATGGCAGGGGGTGACAGAGTCAGACCTCCTTCTCCCTCTCCTCTTTCTATAACCGTATACAACACTGCACGTGCTTTACTTACTTCATGATGATGATATAGATGAGGTACATCAGCACAAGGACTAGAGATTCCCACCTGCACAGGAAGAAGTACAGTTAGAGAAGGCAAGCCCAGCAGCCTTGTCAAGCCATGTCATGTCAAGCCATGTCAGCCAGTGCTGGAAGCATCTGATGTCCATGGCCAGGATGGCAAGGCAACCAGTCACATGCATTTCTAGTCTATGCAAGTGTTTCATGTTGTATAGGTCTTCTCTCCTCACGTGAATGGAAGATGCCTCTCTGTCACTTACCATGAAGCGCTGTATGGAAAGGGGAAGGCCTTTGAGCATACAAGTGTTTATAAAGATCTTCTAGAGTTGAACTACTCACTGGGGTTACCCAGATCTACTTACAGAGAACAAACACATCAGAGGAACTGATGGGGGGACTGGGCAGTAGTGGAGGTGGGGCAGGGGTGTTGGCTGCAGAGGTGTATTGCCAGAAAGAGACAGGGAGAAGAGACTCAGAGGTAAGGAGAGTCAAGGAGAGAGTCAGGTAATGTCAAGACAGGGGTGGGAGGGAAGGGAGGGAGAGGGAGGGGAGTAGCCTCCTGGGTGGGACAGTGTCAGTAGGAAGCTTAAGAATGAGTGAGCGGGCTGGGCATGGTGGACAGTGGCTGGTGCCTATAACCCTCAAGAAGGCACTACATAGTGAGTTTTAGATTAGCTTGGGGTATGGCGTGAGATCCTGCATCCAAAACAAAAACAGAAAAGCCAAACCAAAGCACAGAAAGGACAAGAGAGGAAAGGAAAGAAAACAGCTGAGAAATGGGACTGTCCTTGTGCCTCTTAGGATCTGAATTCCTTCAGTTTCTTTGTGTAGTAACTTCCAGATAAAGCTTAGGGGACTTGTGGTTTGGATCCCTGTTTAGCCTCAGGTTTAAACTAGTTGAAGGAGCATGTTTGGTTGGAGAGAAGGAACTGGAGAGGTCTGAGGAGGAAGTTTCAGTTCTCTTAGCCTCTTGATCCCAGAGAAATTATATATTTCTGTTATATAAAGAATTCACAGAAGTCTTATGCTGTTCTGTTTAAAAAAAATAGAAAACATGGCGGGGGGGGGATTCAGGTGGTTTTGTCTCAGGAAGGGGCTAAACTATGATAGGATACAACAGAGTCATCTGCACCCTCATGTTTATTGTGGCACATTATAGAAACCTAGCAGAAGAATGGATACAGAAATTATGGTGCATATATATGTATATCTATACATATACATACAATATATACCAAAGTCATATACAAGTCAGCCATAAACATGAATGAAATTCCATTGTTTGCAGGAGAAATGGATGAGACTAGAGGTCATATCGAGCAAAATAAGCCATATTCAGAAAGATAAATATCACTGTTTTTCCTCATATGTGGAATATAGATGAAAAGTAAGACATGAAGGTAAAAGTGAAGCCGGGCAGTGGTGGTGCATGCCTTTAATCCCAGCACTCGGGAGGCAGAGGCAGGCAGATTTCTGAGTTTGAGGCCAGCCTGGTCTACAGAGTGAGTTCCAGGACAGCCAGGGCTACACAGAGAAACCCTGTCTCGAAAAAAAAAAACCAAACCAACCAACCAACCAAAAAACAAAAAAACAAAAAAGAAAGTAAAAGTGGAGCTAATGTTGGAGGGGAGCGAGGGAGACAGGAGAGGAGGCCCCGGTAATAATGAGATGAGAGTGCCCCAAGTATATGATGTGCGTGTACTGGAAAGTAGTAACGACGCCAGTTAGTTTACACCCCCACCACAGACTAACTAAAATGGGGCTGGTTATGGAAACCTTGTGTCCATACAAAGTGCTCCCATGCCTCCTTAAGATGACTTTGCTAGCGTGGATTATTTATCCTTGTAGAGAGCACTCGGAGTGCAAGAGGCCTCTGGGCAGCCAGCTGTCCTAGGTTCAGCCACAGTTCTTGGCTTCTGTCTCTGGGAAGATGCCTCTACTCTGACCCCTGCTGCCTCACTCCAGAAGCAGGCACGCCATGTAAAAGGAACTTCATGGCTATGTTCTTCCCAAGAAAGGTGCGTTTTAGTGTCAGAACACTGGAAAAGAACCACATTTAGTGGCCAGCTCTCTCTCCTTTTTCTTTCCTCTGTCCTTTTCTTCCTTCTTTCTTCCTTCCTTCCTTCCTCCCACCCTCCTTCCTTCCCTCTTTTTAAAAATCCTTTTGTCATATTGTATCTCAAGATTACCCTCAAACTTGCAATCTTTCTACCACAGCAAGAAATCTCCCCCCTCCCCCGCAAAGCAAACCCTTCTTAAGCTGGTTGTTGACCATTTCTCAGGATAACCCAAGTGTGGGAAACCCCATTCCTGTCTACATTGCTGGTTTCCAGTGTGGGTCTGCCAAGGCCTTTCCCACGCTGAACACATTGGGCTGCTGAGGCCTCTGTGGTCTCCTGTCATTCCCTTGGCTTCTTTGCTGAGCTGATCATCAGGGCTCCTCATGGTTCTCTCTATGTACACCTTTCCTTAGTGCTGTGAGCATTGCAAAATGACCTCTAACAACATGTCAGCTGCCTGTCCACTAGCCAGCGAGAACCAGCAGCTCAGCACTGTCACTATTTCATAACTACAATTTTGCTTGCTACTGTTATGAGTCATGATGTAAAACATCTGATATTCAGGAAGGTCTTAGACAACCCCTGTAAAAGGGTAATTTACCTCTCCTTAAAGGGGTTGAGACCCACAGGTTGAGAACTGTTGATCCAGTGTAACAATATGTAATACATGAGAACACCTCAACCCTGCTATTTAGACAGCATTTACATTGCATTGGTTATTAATGATCTGGAGGTGTCTTAAAGCATACAGAAAAAGGTGTGTAAATACCATGACAGTTTACATACAGACTTGAACAACCATAGATTCTGGCATCATATGCGGTCCCGAAACCAATTCTTCACAAATCCTGAGAGATCACTGCATTTGTATTTGGCAATATTCATTTTCTTAGGAGCACTCTTGTTTCAAACTCAACACAGTTGCAATTGTTTCCTTCTGAAGATATGAAGTGAGTTAATCACCTGCCTTAACATTTCTAGGAGCTGCCCGACTATCTTGCAACAGTGAAATTCAGCTTGTAAGATGTCACCAAACCCCTGCTGCAGCTTCCATTGTGTACACTGAAGAGTTTGTTTTTAAAGGGAAAGATCAGATCCTGCCCACATCCTTCTAGATAAGCCAGTGTTTGGTAGGTAGGAAAACAGGAGACGCAAACAGTGAAAAGCATGTTCAAATTCAATGTATTTTGCATCTCCTAAAATGAGGAATTGAAATCCCTGGAATTCCCCAAGCAGCAAAGGGCCAGTAGTGCAGAGTTTAATTTCCCAGTCTCACTCATATGAGAAATTTTCTCTGTCAGCCCATGCATGCAATAATAGTGATTACACAACAGGCTGGCACTCAGAATGATGGGACTCAGTGCCCTGGGAGCCCTTAGTTCAGGTCTTTGGAAGCAAACACTGAGAGATTTTTGATTCTACCATCCCCCAGGGACAGCACCAAGTTGCACAGCACTTGTGACAAAAATCTGTGGCCCTCCTGGCTCTGTCTACACTCCTGATTCCATGTACAGAACTGTTGGTGTTCAGAATGTAGGCACAAAGGGCCTGTTTCTTTGCAGAATCTAGAATCTCTTGTAAAAGGTTTTGGGCTCTATCCTAGCATTGGTTTACCTAACATCACAAGGGAGGAGAGTGAGAGAGGAAGAGGGAGGGAAGGAGGGAGAGAGAGAACACTTTTGTAGTTGTTTGAATAGGAATGGCCCCTATAGGAGGGAGGGAGGGAGGAAAGGAGAGAGAGAGAGAGAGAGAGAGAGAGAGGCACTTTTGTGGTTGTTTGAATAGGAATGGCCCCTACAGTTTCATGTATTTGAATGTTTGATCATTAGGGAATGGTACTATTTGAGAGGGATTAGGAGGTGTGGCCTTGTTAGAGGAAGTATGCCACTGGGGTTGGGCTTTGGAGTTTCTGAAGCTCAAGCCAGACCCAATGGTTCTCTCTTCTCTTTTTTCTGCCTTCGGATTCAGATGTAGCACTCTCAGTTACCATGTCTTCCTGCCATGACAGTAATGTATTAAACCTCTAAAACTGTGAGCCAGCCCTAATTAAGTGCTTTCTCTTATAAGAGTTGCCCGGGTCATAGTGTCTCATCACAACAACAGAACAGTGACTAAGACTCCTTCGGAATGAAGAAGAAATCACTCTGTTTTCTGGCTCTAAGACATGCTAGGTATCTTAAAGTGTTCTGTACCAACCAAAGCTGGTTCACCAGGCTGTCTGCATTCATTTCTCCCTGCCGTGGTTCTCATGCAGTAGTGCAATGCTATGAGATAGCACAAGTGAGTGCTCCTCCAATATGGCAGCTCCTCACCCTGAGATGACCAATCCCAGCAGTGGTGGACAGCAGCTGAGGTCAGCAGTGCCCCTGATGTGCCACACTTGAGAGCAGCATCCCTAGCAGATGGGGGGACCTGGGGTGTTCCTAGTCATGCTGACCCCTCTCAGGCCTTTGATCATTATTACTTTAAAAACATCATTTTTCATGAATCACTATGAAGAGTAAGGTTCTTTTAAAAATAGCCTATATGTGCTTTATCATAATCTGAATTTTTAATAACTGGGTTTCTAAACACTTCACAAGCTGATTTTTTTAAAAAAATTTTTTCATTCATGTTCTTTTTTTTTGTTTTTGTTTTTTTGTTTGTTTGTTTGTTTTTTTCAAGACAGGGTTTCTCTGTGTAGCCCTGGCAGTCCTGGAACTCACTCTGTAGACCAGGCTGGCCTCGAACTCAGAAATCCGCCTGCCTCTGCCTGCCTCTGCCTCCCAAGTGCTGGGATTAAAGGCGTGCGCCACCACTGCCCGGCTCCACGAGCTGATTTTTAAGGAAAATAGAGATAGGTCTTACAGAAAGTCAACAACTTATCTCTACACATAGAGATAGCTATGTGGGCATAGCTCCCCTATGATTTTCCTCATCACTGAGGTAGGTCCTTGTCCCCCCAAGTTTTGGAAGCCAGGGAGCTGCTCTCAGACAGAGACACAGGTTTTATTCTAACTGGAGAAGGGATAAAATAAAAGCTCAGAATGTTTTCTGAAAGTGAAGCCACAGGAATTCTCTGTCTCTTTTTACAGCTTATTCCTAACTCAAAGTAACGCTGTGGAAGTTTCTAGCTACAGAGTCACTAATACTCCTAAAAAGGTTTTCATTTTCTTCTACTTATGTGGATCAAACATTTGAAAAAAATGCTGTAACAAGAATGCATAGGACAGTCGGGGTCAAAATGCAAATATCCCTCCATGTATTTAATTGAATTAACACCTTCTATCTCATTCACCACGGACTCTTTGAGCCACAGGATTCCTTTTAGAGTCTCAGCAGCACTTGAATGGATAACCAACTACGCTGTGCTCGGATCCTGACTCCTAACATGTCACTGAGGCTTGGAATACTGGACTTGGTTTGCATCCTTCTACAGCTCAGGACCAGAATGTTCCTCCAAAGGCCTATGTGTTAAAGGCTTGGCTCCCGGCTTGGTGTTAATGGGCACTGTTGGAAACTGAAGAGGCAGGGGCCCAGGGGGAGGCCATCAGTTCAGTAGGCATGTGACCTTGAAGAAGACAGGGGGACCTCTCCAGCCTGCAATGCATTTAGCTCTGCACCAGAAAGGGGGACAGTTGGAAGAGGGAAAGAGGTACTTACCAAGAAACTTTTTCATCGTAAATGAACTGTGGGAAAAAACCAAAAAACAAAAAACAAAGAGAGGCGGTTAGAGGTTCACGAAATGCAATCTTTTAACATGGAGTGTGGTCGGTGCTCACTGCTAGCATGGTGGCACTCATGGCTGGGCTGGAATGTCAGGCCCCTGGAGGAAGTCTTTTTCTATCGTCTTTGGCTATTGGTAGCTGTGCAAAGATTGTTGTGGGGAGAAGCACAGGGTGATCCAGGCTGCCCTTCCATTTCTGTCTCCAGATAGAGGGACTAGGAGGGAAGACTCTGCTTTATCAAACAAGACACGTCATGGGATTTAGGTCTAGAAGGGGAGGTAGTAACTCGGCAGGTACTTCCAAATGTGAATCCCTTAGTTGCCACTAGTGACATTTTTGCACTTCTCAGTGTAGTGTGTCACCCATTCACATATTCGACTTAAGCACTTGACCTTCCACTGCTTAACATTGCCCTTTTAACTGACTCTTTTTGTTAGATTACATCTAAAAGTAGGGGGCACCCCTTAGCATCTCACACAGAAAGTGACCCCAGTCAAGTGAATACAATGGAATGTGTTTGCAGATCCTGGGCACTGTTGACTGCCCATGCCCTGTGCCTTCTGTTAAGGAAGGGGGCTGGGGAAGATCAGAAGCAGGGAAGGAAGCAAGTGAGAAACCGAGATTTTATTCTTATCTGTTGGGATCAATAGAGAATCTGTGACAAAGTTTCACCAGTTAACCTCCAGCCCAACACAACCCCAGATCAATTCCCACTTGGGAAAATAAGACAAAATATAAGAAAACTGGTAAAGTCTTTCAGTTTATATAGGGAAACCAAATTTTGTAAAGCAGAAATAGTTTTGGGGTTGTTCACTCCATTGTGGAATTGATTCCTGGACTCAGGCCTGGCTCTTAATTTTGGCTCTCTTCTCTTGACACGCTTGTCTGACCATGTCACTCACAAGACCTAAGGATGTACCTGTTATGGAGGTGGGAAGCCATGGAAATGGTTACACAGCTTCTCTGAGCATGATGATCTTCGAGGAGCACTCCCTATGGAGGCAGGGGCCCCTGGTGACTCTAAGGCAGAGGTTGAAGGGTAACTAGGTAAACAGTGCCAGATCGCCATAAGGCGAGATGGTAAATGTAGCTAACATGTGGGCCTTGTCTTGGTCTTCAGCGATGCTAATAATCTCCGGTTGTGCTGGGACACAAAAGAGATCTCAGACCCACCAGGAGCTCTTCCTGTGAGTTTAAAGGTCTGGGAGGCAGGAGCCATGCTTATTTGTAACTGGTTCTTTCTAACAAGCTGTTTTAAAAAATTGTTGCTTCATTGTTTTTGTTACTGTGTCTATGTCATCAAGTTCAACAAATTGACATTTGGATGAAAATGCCAAGTCAGAACGGGGAGAGCACTAGAGGTATCAAGGAGATATTCCTGGAATCTGGGCTGGCTGGTGTGGAGTCCAGCCCCCTTCCCTCTAGCTGGCTGGTGTGGAGTCCAGCCCTCTCCCCTCTGGCTGGATGTGTACAGTCCAGCCCCCCCCCCCCAAGATTCATGGTTGTTTTACATAATTGCTAGCATTAACAAATTGTTATCATGAAATAATGGAACGGAACCGATTATTTAAGATGGAAAACATTTTTATTAACTACTTAATTTAATATTAGTCTTAGCCATGGGGATGGAACAATTACTTCATAGTCACTCAAGAGAATATGAGACGCTAGGAGAGTTTAATTGACCAGGTCAATTTAATTCTCTTCCATCAGAGAAGGCAGGCAATGCCATATATGAATGCAGCTTTTAGGGGGCCTGTAATCTGTATGAGACTGTACATAGATGGGGGTGCAGATCCTACAAAAGGAGTCACTGGGAGTCAGCTGGCCTTAGTACAGAGGCACAGGCATCCTTTGTGTGCTTTCTAGGAACAGCTGTGGGATGGTATACCTTTAACTATTGGTTATTTAAAGAAAAAGTAACAATAGGCTTGTACAAAGATCCTTACTGTGGCTTGGATATAAAACTTCTCCACTGATGTATATTCTTGAACACTTGGTCCCCAAGTGGCACTTTGAGAGGGCTGTAAATTGAGCCTGTAAGGAAATCGAGGTGGAAACAGGCTTGTCCCTTGTGGGAAAGGAGGGGAAGGATTTATGGTCTATCTCAGAGCATCAGTGGGGACAGGGCTGGTAGGTGGGAGAGTCAGGGTAGCCTGGCTGTCCCTTTCTGGAAGACTGGGAATAAGGAAATAAACATGGATGGCGGAATGTTCTTTCAGAAGGACTGTGGTGGCATCCTAACGGAGGCCTAGAATCATTCTGTGTGGAAAGTTAAAATGATAGACAGGTATCTTTTTGCTTTTGCTTGAGACTTCTGTGGAAGATGTGTTTGGTATTCCTTACAGAAATTATTTAATTTCATTCTCTTAAGAGAAGTAATGCAGATATCTCTGTTTTTGTGCTCTCGCTGTAGGAGGGACCACCCTCTTCCTGCCCCCATGTTATAGGAGTAGCACGAACTGGAGAAGAAACCTGAAAAATCTTTCCTCAGTTCTATTTTCTCACCACTAGGTGGCGCGCACATCCCAGCCCTCCAACATCGTTTAGGCAGCAAAGTTAAAATGAAGTGGTTCAATCCTGATTTTCAAGGCTCTGGCAAATCTGCAGGAAGGAGCTGAAGTACCTCAAGGCAGACAGCCAGCTGAAGCATCTACAGCCAGCCAATAGCTGCATGTGGCAAGTGGCAGTGGTTACTGTTCCAAGTTCACTACAGGGGGGATAAGTCATCTGGGTCAACACTGCATCTTCTCAGGAGTTGCAACCAAGTGATGCCCTTTTGTAGCATTTGGAAGTAACCCAACCTTTTCCCAAGAGAAAGCAAGCCTTGGGTACTCTCTGTTGCATGTGTGTCTGAGGCCAGACACTGAGATAGCTCACAGCCAGAGAGCCACTATTGCTGAGAGCTGGGCCTCAGATTTGCTGAGCAAGTGTTATCCTAGGGTCCTGGCCTCTGACCTACATGTGGCTCATCCAAAGCTATACTTGGCTTTGCTCTTAGGTTTCCACATACTCTGCAGCTGGACTAAATGTGAACAAACAGAATTTGACAAAAAGTGCTCTTTTTTCTTCTTTTCTTTTTAAGCTTCTGAGAAGTGGTTGGGTACCATGGAAACAGGCTTGTCAATCCTGGCGTCTGCTCTAGAATTCTTCCAACCAAGTCAAGCTGACTTCAGCGGGGTGGATCCCTAAATGTCAGAGGATCTTGGGGGAATGGCGCAGGGAATGGTTCCCTCAAGATGGAGAAACATGGCAAAGGCAAGTGAGGATGGCTTAGCTGCATCAGGAGAAGAGGGCACATGCAAACTGCCTTTGTTCCACCACCACGGTCCCAGTGTTCGAATCCTACAAAGCTATAACCGCAAAATGGGGATGGGTGCATCGCTGTGATTTCAAAATCTGTATCATGATCACCGGCACTGCTAGAATTTTAAGCAGTGTAAGTGATGGGAAATCAAGAGAAACATTTTCTTTCTAGAGGCCGAAGCTTGAAAAATCTTCCTTTTCTAACTACAGAATGCAGCTAGCTGCCCCTACAGACCCTTCTCATTCAGCAGCATGGGGACCCCTCAGCTGCTCCGCAACTCTTCAGGTCTAGGACCAGGCAGTGCAGGTGGCTTAGCTAAGGGGAGGAGTCCAGTGGGACATACTAAAAAGCTGGCTAGTATGCGCCCCACTGTGGTTTATGTTTTAAGGAAAATGGGCCATTGTAGGATGATTGGCGTTACTGGCTGCACGAGGGAAGACAAGAAATTAAGAACTTGAGAAAGACTGATTATCTCATATAAACTTTTAAGAACCTACTACCAGGAAGAAAAGGAGCCGTGGGTTGAATATATAGGATACAGGAGACGGGGTTGTTAAAATAAAGGGCTGGTAGCTGGGCAGCACAAAAACAAAAGCAATCACAAACTACAAATTTCAAGTCATTTTCCTTGTGAAAGCCGGCTGGCTCCTTATTAGCAAGCTGGCTTCTACAGGTTGAATAAGTCCCTCCCTGTTGAATGAGCAAATGCAAAGATGACCCCGCCTCCCAGTATTCTCAGACTCACACAGTTCCTTCCACACATCCACAGCGGGGTCTGCAAAATCAGTTAAGTTTTGTGGGACTACAGTCAATTTATTTCCGGACTTTAAAATTCTGTCACAGTCATTCCTCTGGGAGGCTTCTAGCTATCATCCTTTATTCCTTCTTGGCCAGAAGGAGAACTGAAATTAAGTGGAAGTACAGTTGGAGCTAGGGAATGAAGAGAGACCAGTTAATTTCCAGTGAAGAATGGGAGAGAGAGAGAAAGAGAGAGAGAAAGAGAGAGAGAGAGAGAGAGGACTGGCTACAGAGAAGGCCATCTGGAAGGCCAAGGCCACCATGGCCATCAAGATTGCTTTTATACCACAGGAGGAACAGGACAAAACCATTTACAGAGTATATAAGATTATTTGCCATGATGGATAGCTTAAATTGTCAACTTGACACAACTTAGAATCACTTGGAAAGAGACTTGATGAAGAACTGTCTACACTGGGTAGGCTTATGGGCATGCCTGTGGGGATTGTCTTAAGTTAATTGGTATGGGAACACCAAGTCCAGTGTGAGTGGCAACATCCCCTAGGCAAAGAGTTTTGAACTGTGTAGGGGTAGAGGAATTGAGCTGAGCACAAGTAAGCAAGGGATTATATATGCATTCATTTCTCTCTGCACTTGACTGTGGATATGACATGACTTGTGGTTTGAAGTTCCTCCCTTGACTTCCCAGTCCACCAATGATGGACTGTAACCTGGAAGTGTTAGCCAAATAAACTCATTTTTCCCTATACTGCTTTGGGGTCAGCTTTTTTTCTTTCCTTTTTTTTTTTTTTTTTTTTTTTTTTTAGATCACAGCAACAGAAATGAAGCTAAAAAGTTACCTTCATGAGTTCTGGTGTATGTATGTGTGTGTGTGTGTGTGTGTGTGAAGTTCTAGGGGGTTATGTTTTCTAACATATGCTCTCAGTATAAGGAATATTTCAGAATCACAGAGGCAGATTTTACTAGAAGCAAAGCCTGGATTCTATATAGCTGTACTGTCTAGCTGGAGCTACACTGGAGCGGCATAGCTAAACCATCTTAGATACCTGCTCTGTAAGCCCGAGAGGCATGAATGCCTGTAGGAATGTTCATTCTTTTCACAGGAGAGTTAGCTTACTGGAACCGCACTATCCAATATGGTAGTTACTACCATCTATGGATGTATAATGCAACATAACAAAAATAAAATTCAGCTCCTTGCTCTTCCTAGCTGCATTTTAAGTGTTTAGTAGCTGTACACATGGTCATATGGTTACCATGGCTGCACATGACCGTATGGTTACCATGGCTACTATGAGACAATGATAAGAGACAGAAGGCTCCAGGAAAGTATCTTCCAAGGGTCATGTGTTTAAAGCTTGGTGCTTAAGATGGCACTATTAGAAGGCTAGTGAAATCTTTATGGAGTGGAGCCAAAGATGTCTGTAGGCCAGTGGGGCTTCTCCTTGAAGGTGACAGTGGGATATCTCTTTGTTCCTCTTCTCTTTCTTGTCATCCTGGCTCATGAGTTGAACACTTTGTCTCACCATATACACTGGTTATAATGGGCCCAAAGTAACAGGGTTATTTGAATTTAAAGTCAGGCTTCTGGGCCCATGAGCTAAACAAACCTTTCTATTTATGGTTGCCTAAAGTATTTTGTCACAACAACTACAAGGTGACTAATACAGTCGCTGGTCATCTCTAGCAAGTGTGTTTCAGCTCAGCTGTTTTCTCACCTCCATGTGATCTCCTCAGTGAGGGGCTCTTCAAAGAGGTCCCCCAGTGATAGAATGGAAGCATTAACTTGAACTAGCTTCTCTGCTGTGCCCGCACAGAGAGTGGTCTGAAGACTGTGCCAACTGGGATCAAGGGCTTCCCTGGTCTATCATCTACAGACAGACTGTACTTTGAGTTGGATTTCTGTAGCAGCCCAAGTTATGGGGGAGCTATCTCCCACGAAGGCTCTGTCCTCTTCATGTTCCCAATCCCTGACTACAACTGAGATGAAGGGTAAAAATAAAGTATTTCCTTTTGGGCAGCTGTTAGCCTGATGTGATGGATCATTTGCATTTATGTAAATTTCATGATTATGTAAATCATAGCAACATTGTAATGCAAGAAACTTGACTGGCTGGCTGGAAATTTGGAAAAAGGGCAGGACTGTGAGGCCAGCTATGCCCATGGACCAAGTGCTCTGGGTGTACAGGAGAGGCCAGGGAGGGCTGTGCTGGTCTGTGGACAGCTGTGAGCATGTGGCATATGTGAGCAGACACACAATGGGGCACTGCAAAGAGCACAGAATATCCTCAGGACTTAATAGTGGCATCTCTCTTGCATTCAGGCATTGTGTAGCTTTTCTATGGTCCAACATTTCAATATAGAAGGTGTACGAGGCTAACGGGATTCCCTGTTCCTAAGGGCAGGGCAATGGGAAGAACATACTACGTGTTTTTGAAAGAATGATTGATTTTAGACAAGAGTATATCATTATTATTTTTCTTCTTTAAACAGACTAATCATAAAACAACAGAGAGGAAAATTTAGATGGAGTCTAAGTACCAAATCGAAATGATTCTGGGTCTATAATTAACTATCTTTATTTTGGGGGATTGTGTGTGGAATGTACATGTCTGACTCCCATATTTTTGCTTTCTGCCCTGTCTGTGTCCCATCTTCAACTGCTACATCTCAGCTGTCTTAGATTCTAAGCAATACATGAAGCTATTAGCATTTTCCTGGCTGGACTCATCACCCCCTGTTCCTTAGCACCAAGCAGTATCTCTGGAGAATTTGTCTTGGCGACTTTCTGGATCTCTAGACCTCCTGGTTTGTCTGTGGGGCTCAGTTGTGTGAGTCTTAAGGAGCTCCTGATGAGAAGATATACAGAAAGGGCATCTGGTCTCACTTAATCCAGACTTGCCCTGTGGATGAATGGGCTCTCCTTGCATAGCCTCAGGAGGTCAGCAGTTACTCTTGCCAGACATTTCAGAACTTAAAAAAATAAAGCTAGTTAAATTAAATTGTTTGGGAGCTTGGTGATTATCCTGTGGGCCATGGAAAGAGCTTTTTGGCAGAGGTATTTTAAGTGGTCACGGCACATCCCTGTAGGAAGCTTCATTTTACTTAAGGAAAATGGGCAGAAATTTTTTTTTTATTACTGTAGCTCGGTTCACAAAATAGAAGACTAAGAAAAAAAGTACTGACAAAAAGCTATGGAGAGTTTGTGAGTTTTAGTCTTAGGCTGGGGTGTGGGGTAGATGTGAAGGTGCTGGGGAGGCCCCTTTGCTAAGTGCTACCCTGCCGAACTGAGGATGTAATTTATTGCTCACCCAGTCTCATGTGAGAGTGATACCAGACGGCAGGGCTGAGGAGATGGCTCAGGAGTAACGAACTTGCTGCTCAAGCATAAGGACCTGAGTTTGGATCCTTAGCACCCAAGTAAAAGCTAGAGGGGGTAGCACATGTTTGCGGGTAGAGCCAAGTAAATCCAGGGCTCCCTGACCAGCCAATCTAGTCAAAACAGGAAGCACCCTGTTCAGTGAGAGAACCTGTCTCAAAAAATAAGAGAAAAGTGATTGAGGAAGACATCCTAACACACTTCCCCCCCCCCAATACACATATACATTCACACTCACACATGTACACATACATAAACACAAACACACATACACACACATGGCATATACACACACACATACATATATACACACACATGGACAGATAGACAGATATGATGAGAATATCATCCATGCTCACTAACAGAAGTCAGAATTGTAGACAAACTAAGGTTGTACAAATTATCATGCTCTTGTTTTTTTTCAGAATTGACTTTGAAAATACCCATGGCTATGGCAGAGAGCAGTATCCCAAATGATTTCCATCCACAGTTAGAAAATACATTTTTCAAAATACGGTGCTTGTGGTGAAGGATGATGCAGGCTGAAATGCCATTTCCTGGGTTCCACTCCAGAACCGAAAGAATGGAAATCTGTGACTTCCGCAGTTTAGATAAGCGTGCCAAGTATTTCGGATGTTCACCAAAATTGGGGAATATCACTTGAAATAAAGCAATATTCAGCCCGGAAGTCTCCCATCTTATCTGTTCTACTTCTCAACAATAGACAAATGCAATTTCCTTCAAAGTCACACACACACACACACACACACACACACACACACACACACACAGATCTATTTTGACAACCTATCTGTAAATATACTGCCCAAGTCTCCAGCTGATGGCAAAGAGTAATTTGATGCTGCAGTTTGTCGCTTGCTGAAGGAAACACAGGGCTGCCCCAACAGCCAGCATGTTCAACTGTCTCAGTGATTTATGTACCATAGCCTCAGGGCAGATGGTTGTTTGGCCCAAAGACCAAGTTCAGGAGGGTGTGTCACCTGTGACCCAGAGAAGCCAAGCCTCTTCATTTCGTCACACTCCATTAGCAGCAATTACATCTGCTTTATCTTGGACAGGTCTGGATAAGTTAGACTGAAGACAAGTTCTTCTACACACTGTCCAGGAGGCATCTATGCTGAAAGCAGACACTAGCAAGACCGCTCTAAGGAGTGGATCTGACTGAGCCTGTGTCTTGGGAGACCTCACCTGTCTCCTTTCCATGTCATTGTCTTGTGTTTGTGAGCCTAGTCATCTCTCTGAACTTCAGCACAGTGGACAGTTGCATTAGTTTATGGCTAGCATATCCTAGTCATAAATGTCTCTTCAAAAAATGATTTAACTTTCAAAAGACATGAGAAAATACCCCCCAAAAGGCAGAATAAGTGGAGTGCACATGAGCAATGTGTGTGGGTACCTTGCAGGATAAAGCTGATCAGAAACTGTGTTTGGAAAGTCTAGGTTGACATTAAAAGAGTCTTCTTGGTTTGAAGTGACTAGTCCTTTTCTACAGAACAGTTGAGAATAAGCACGGAGTTCATGTGTGTCCTGAAATCTATTGCTATGACTCTAATGGTGAACATAATTGCCCCTGATGTGGGTCTGGCCTCTGCCAGAAATTCCCATTTTAGCCCTAGAGCTCAAAGGGCACACTTGAGGACATATGTAACTTAGTTTCAAGGACAAACCTTGTGATAGTCTCCAACCCCAGACAACCTACAGGGAAGTGCTTTGTGAAGCAGGTCATCTAGTTCAGATATATAGATAAGAAAATGATAACCCAGAGAGAAGGAGAGAGAGAGATTGATTGATTGATTGATTGATTTCTCTAAGGTCAATGCCTCTAGTAAGAAGATGTAATAGTCATGGTCTTCTAGACACTCAGAAACAATAGATATATATCTATAATAGAAACATATGTGTATATCATATTAATTATGAAGTATTTGCTCTTATCTGACACCTAAAAGTTGATAATACAGTTGTGGAGCAAGCCTAAAGACATGATAAGCAAAGAGTCAATGGGTCATTTCCCTCTTTGAGATGGAAGGCCCAAGAGCTGAGAGCACCAATGTTCAAGGGCACAGGAAGACAGATGACTCTGTTGGAGCAGGGAGAGCAAATCCACTGTCCTCTGCCATGTTCCATTTAGGTGCTTGAGGTTGGCTGATACCCACTCACTTTGGTGAGAGTGGTCTTCTGTTTTAATTCTATTGGAAAAAAATGCTGTCTGGACAGAGTATAATATGGCTTAAACCTGAACTACCCCACACATTTTGATTATTTGTTCTCTCTATGGTACATGAAGTGAGGCTCAGCTGGTGGGAATATGACATCAGGGTCAGGCCTTGGAGGGTAACAGCCTGGCCACTTGCTCCAGTCTCAATCTCTGTGTCCAAATCCATCATGATGTTGACACATGGTCCTACCACCAAGGTCATCCTTCCTTCCTCACCATGCTGGCCTGAAACTCTATGAAACTTTAAGCCAAAACAAATCTTTTCTCTTTTACATTGTGTCTGTCAGGTATTGTGACAATGACACAGAAATAACCAGTACACAGAAACACCCAGAAATAATGTACCACTGACTACTCCAGTCAAGTCAATACAAAGAATGAACTGTCACTGGAGGAGGCTGGCAATGGGAGTCATATCTCCTGATTCTTCTTTGTTTCTCATATTTGTAACTGCCTACTCCTCTGTGGTTCTGCTTGCTGAGCTAAGGAGTTTGGTTACTTCTGGTCAGATAAACAAGAGAAGAACATTGGAGGGGGTTCTTGCTGGAGACTTGGATGGCTCTGAGGATTTACTGGGGATAGAGAGGGGAGGGTAGTACCTGACAAAAGTTCTTCCATGTTGTAACCTGACTCACCAAGGACTGCAGCACAGCTGATATATCCATTCAGGTTAGGACTGAAGCCCTGAGGGAAGTGGGGACTTTCTTATGAGGTAGAATCTACAGGAAAATTAGGTCAAAGGAGTCTAGGGGAGTTGGAGAAAAAGGGTGACTTAAGGTCATTTCCAGGTTGGGTAGTCAGGATAGAAAGAAAAACTATCTCTGCACAGAGACATAAACTTGCTCATTAGTTGCCTGGAGCCGCCTGGCCCAGAACTGGCCCAGAGCAAGGAGCAGTGCTCTGAAAAGAATGCTGATTACTATCTTAGGTAAATACCTAGATACTTCCCCATTCTCAGGTTTTACAACTTTAGATATTTCCCCATTTCTCAGGTTTTACAACTTTAAGATATTTCCCCATCCTTAGGTTTTACGACCTTAGATACTGCCCCATTCTCAGGTTTTAACTCTAAGAACGGAAACCTATAGACCCTCCACCCGCTGACGTCTGTGCTGCCATGGCTACGAGGAATTTCGGTAGCAGTTTTTTGCTTAAAAACTCGTGCTGTTGTCCGCAATAAACGGAGCTTGATCAGAATCCTGTCTTGCTTTCCTTCTTCGAGTCTCTTGTCCCCCATACTCCTTCTCCAGGTTTGAGGCCCCTGCTGACTGCCCTGCAGGTCGGGCAATTAGTCATTATGTCCTTGGGAGAAATGCCACACTGACAAGTCTTACACTGTCCTGTATAAGACTGAACTAAAATGGTAAAAGCAACTTACCACAATGAGTGCGACCACAGACAGTGTGTAGTAGATGGAATCCCTCAGCAGGCACCAGGAGGAAAGAGCCACAACCTAAAGGAAAAGGAGGACAAACAGGAAACAGGCCATCAGTCTACTCAAACAAGATAGTGTGATGCTTGCCAGTGTTTGTACTGCATGGAAACCCTGAAAGAAGGGGAAGGCTTCCCCTTTCGACTTCAGTAGAGTTATTTGCATTCCTTGGCCAGCAATAAACCAGAGACAAGACTCATGTATGTCTGCTGCCTGGCCCTGATCAATCTGCCTATCAGCTGGGATCTTTTGAAAGACTTTAGATGTAGTAGATTGGATCTTCTCAAAGCAGACACAGCAGGTGGACTGACAGGAAATGACTAGTTACGAAAAATGGGAGGGCTCCAGGGACTTGTACCACTGTGGTTTAGGTCTCACTTCTGGAAAGAAGAGAAGGAAAGCTGGTGTCTCAAGCTGATGGGTGGTTCTGGAACTGTGTGGCTAAGGTCAAGGTGGGTCCCTGGACAAAGATGCTCACTATAGGAGTCTTCCATTTTTTGTGAAAGGAGTAACAGATTTGAACTTCTGCTTTAGTCAACATGTGCCGAGCACCTGAACTGGGCAGCTGCTACCCTTCAGAAGGCAGACAGGCCCCTGTAGACCCTCCAGCTTCTCCTGCCTCATTTTTAACATGTGGCTAGACCTGTTAGTAACTGGCTAAACTTAATCAGAATTTAAAAATAAATGGGTTTACCTAGCAATTTGGAAAGAATATTACTTTAGTATTTAGTCTATGCTTCCTTAAAGAGACATTGACATTGCTGAGACTAGGGCAGCAGCACATTGCTAAGCCAGAGCTACAGAAGACGGAGTCGTCTTGTTGAAATAATGACAGCTGGAAAGCTAGGACTGAGCATCATAGGGAGGTGTGGGCAAGCCAATTTTTCCCCTACAAATCCTCCAAAGTGTCTTTTTAGGGGATAACTAGCTCTACCTTGGCAGACTTATACAGAGAAATACGGAAAAGCCCACAGGACCATGTCAGCAGGTGGGTGGATTATTCCCTTCTCTAGAAGAGTGGCACTTAACTCATGGTCACAGGACATTTGTTTGGCTGCTTTTACTCTGGGACTAGTAAGTAAAAACAGACACCACAAATGTGACACTCCCAAGTAGGCCAGTGACAGGCATGTGCTATACCAGCATACCCGAAAAAGGGATCATCAAAGTGAGGTGCTCTCTTCTCCTACCTCTGCTGACCCTGAAGGCTTGTGTCAGCAACAAAGACCAGGCAAAATAAAGTGAGGGAAGGCTTTTTATATTCAAGTAATCTGCAAGCTAGGGCAGCCCCTTCCCATTAGTACACTCATCCACTTAGTATACTGACACGTAGCTATTTCCATAGCTAATTTTCCTCATTAGGTTTTGTATTGGCTGATTTAAGTTAATGATGAGGGGCTGTCCAGAAGAGACTCACTCAGTAGCCATTGCTGCAGAACAATTCCAGAGTTTTCTTTATCTTTTCATCATTTCTCGCTGAGATTGTGGCCTCTCAGAAGCTCTGCTTATCACTCACCATGGACAGAATAGAATAAATTGAACTAAACTGTCCATTTGTCAGCGGGTGGCAAAAGGTCTTGGGTATTTATTCAGTTTATTATAATCGGGCAAACGAATTTACAGCTTGAGACAAATATCAGTTCTGAGCCTCTTAGCGAATGGCTTGGGCTTTGAGATGGCAGATTGAATTCATGCTACAGCCTTTGCTCTTTCTCATTATACTATGACCATATGACATGACAGATATTTTTAAAATGAGACATAACCCACAAATTAAAAAAAAGAATAGAGATGATCTGAACAATACAACTTTGGAATCTGGAAAGCAGGGGAAAAATTGGTCAGAAGTCAGACCACAGATGGACCTTGAAATAAGACAACTAAAAGACTATTTAAGAATGTCATTCACAGACTTCCTTCTTCATTTTAACAGCCTGGACACTGTCTATCCCTCATCTTAACAAAAACCAAGAATGGCAGCACCTGAGCAGCAGCAGTTCAGGAAACAGAGGTACAGGGGGAAGAACTAACCATGTGCATTGTTCACAAGTAACTTCTAGAAGTTAAGGACTTCAGAGTCAAAAGACCCTCAAGTATGTAACACCACAGACAATGACAAAACAAAAATATAATCCAAATTATTTGCTTAGATTAACTCTACAAATGCATGGCCACAAAATTTCAAATCAGTCAGCCTACACAGACCTTAGAATTGAGACAGAGATAGATGAAGGAGGAATAGATGGAGGAGGAAGTGGGGGGGGGAGATAGAGGAAAGAAGAAGGGGAGAAGAAGGAGGAGGGAGAGGGGAGGGCTGGAGAGGGAGAGGGAGACAGAAAGATACGGAGACAGGTAGATAGATACAAAGATATAAAGAATCAAAATCAGATTGATACCTGATTTCTCAACAAAGATACTGGAAACCAGAAGGAAATGTATAATGTCTTCAAAATTAGAGAGAGAAATTATTTTACTTGAAAGTTGGTTTGTACAACCAACTTATTAGTTAATAATGAAAAAAGAATAAGTGTAAAGTTTAGTTCCCTTAAGAATTTGTCCCTTGCCAGGCAGTGGTGGCACATGCCTTTAATCCCAGCACTTGGGAGACAGAGGCAGGTGGATTTCTGAGTTCGAGGCCAGCCTGGTCTACAGAGTGAGTTCCAGGACAGCCAGGGCTACACAGAGAAACCCTGTCTCGAAAAAAACAAAAACAAAAACAAAACAAAAAAAAAAAAAGAATTTGTCCCTGATGCTTCATTACTAATCAGATATTACCGGAGGACACACCCCTTCAAAATAAGAATTACATAGAGAACATGTTACAAACATCACGAACTTAGCAACTAGACTCTGTTTTAATAAGTGAAGGATATTTCTAGAATGATGGCAAGGGACGATTACAACAGGAAGATGACATCTAAAATAAAAAAATATTGATTTGCTGCAAGTTTAGAAGGTGCCTAGGCAGACTGGAGCAGATCAGAGGACTCCAGAAGAAACGTGCCTAAAGGGAAAAAGACAGCATATCTGATAATTTGGAACTTACAGTAAAAAAGGAGGGTTGAGAGTTCTAGGAACAGAAGTTAGACAACTAAGCAAGTGAGCAAAACCAAAACCATGGTCACTGTAGCTAAGTGTGGCGGCACACATGTGTAATCCCCACACTGGGAAGCTACGGCTGGAGGATTGTGAGTTAAAGACAGTCTGGGCTACGCAGTAAGACCCTATCTGTAAAAAAAACAATGCAAACTCAAGCCAAACAGAAACAAATAAACAGACAGTTATAAACTATTAGGAAAACAGAACTGTCCCCAGAAGGCTATGAATCATTATTGATGTATATTATAAGCTGAAAAGAGTGGATGTACAGTTGTAATAAATCAAGCAGATGGCTGTATAACCAAACTTAGGATTCAAGTCCTTGAGGACAACACTGGGACAGCTGGGGCTAACAGCTCCTCTTCCATGCTGTAAGGTCAATACAGAACACTTGCAACTGAAAACCCAGTAGCTGCCACCTCAGCACGGCATTTAGAGATTTCATAGCCTATATCAAAAGCAGCCACATTAGTGGGAAATTGGTTCTGATGGGGCTGGAAGATAGCTATTTTCCATACAGAGTCGTCGATAACTGGTTCCCTGCTTAAACACTCTGCATATATGACCTTAATAAAAACAGGAAAGTGTAATATAAATTGCCCACTGAGATGTACTAATGCAGGAAATGAACCGCACACTGAGTCCAGATGTCAAATTTGGGCAGACTCTAATACATTCTCTCTCATTATGAATTGTCTTCAGCATCTGGACTGTGGACAGACTTCAGGCCCAGATTAAGATGTAACATGTTATAAAACCAATTTCCCTGCTACAGAGTGGGAGATCGTGGAGCACAGTAAAAAGGAGTCAGACTGGGAATAATCTCTCTCCTCAAGAGGGAACTGAGAGAGGGTATATGCCCAAACCTTCCACTGCCGGAGATAGAGTAAAGGCTCCGTCAGGGACTCCTGTCCTTTCTGCCTAACTTTCTGATGCCACCATTCACTGACAATGATCATATTTATCTGACTCTGCAGCTAAGGGATGGAAATGGCTATTTTATGCAATCTGCACACCAACCTAGTGTGTTAGGGCTTGTCCTCTTTATTCCTGATTTGTGTGTGTTTGTTTATTCACGTTATCCTGTCTGCAGCCCCTCTCTCCTCTCCTCCCAGTCCCATTCTCCTATTCTCCCTTCTACTTAAAGAAGGGAAGTCCCCCACCCTGGTTCTAACCCACCCTGGCACATTCCGTCTCATCAGGACTAAGGGTATCGGCTTCTACTGAAGCCAGACAAGGTAGCCCAGCTAGCAGAAAGGGATACAAAAGACAGGCCACAGAGTATGAGTCAAAGATACCCCCCACCATTCCAATTGTTGGGGGACCCACATGCAGACCAAGCTGTGCATCTGTTACTTGTGTATAGGGGGCCTAGGTCCAGTCCCTGCATGCACTTTGGTTGGTGGTTCAGCCTCTGTGAATCCCCATGGTCCTAGGTTAGTTGGCTCTGTAGGTCTTCCTGTGGTGTTTTTGACACCTCCAGCTCCCTCAATCCTTCCCCCACTCTTCTGTGAGACTTCCTGAGCTCCACCTAATGTCTGGCTGTGGGTCTCTGCATCTGTTTCCATCAGCTGCTGGATGGAGCCTCTCAGATCACAGTTGTGCTAGGCTCCTATCCGCAAGCATAGCAGAGGATCGTTGATAGTGTCAGGGCCTGATTCTTGGTTTGCTCTCTTTTACAGATATTGGAGCTTCAAGAGATTGGGAGACCAGTGGCTCTAGGAATCCCTCCCAGAAGCTCCACCCTACCCCAGTGGCTCTAGGAATCCCTCCCTGAAGCTCCACCCCACCCCCCATGGCTCTAGGAATCCTTCCCAGCTGGAATTTCATCTTGATTGTTTCCTAG
Source organism: Rhynchomys soricoides (assembly GCA_019843965.1). Classification (NCBI taxonomy): domain Eukaryota; kingdom Metazoa; phylum Chordata; class Mammalia; order Rodentia; family Muridae; genus Rhynchomys; species Rhynchomys soricoides. The sequence continues at coordinate 7,214,555 of JADRCH010000019.1, forward strand.
CTATTTCTGGAGTGCATTTCACACATTCTTGACTCAATATGCAGCTTTGATTCCCTTCTTATAATTCCATTTCATTTCAGAGTGGTATAAATGAGAAAAAAAAATCACACTTTCCAAACAGAGGAAAACACAATCTTCTTGCTTTTGGGATTCTGTATTCGTCAAAGAGGTTAAAAGTAATTGTTTAAAATAAAATTATGCATATGATTATGTGTTGTAACTCTATACAAACGTACATATATATATATTATAAAAACAGAGTATCTTTGGAAATATAAAGTATATGTGCACATAATTCAATATGCTATGTATGATTGGTTTTTCTTGATGACTAATATGACATGTCAGACATATTTTTAAAAGGTATTTTTATTTTGTGAATGATTTCCTTTTTTTAGAAAAAAAACTATCAAAGCAGACAAAACACCACAATGATTGCACAACATGAAGTTGCTGTTGTCTCAGAGAAATACTATTTCACACAAACTTTATTGTAAAAAAGATTAGGAAGACCATAATATGGGTTTCATTCCAAGCTTTTGAGCTGACACAATTTCTACAGCCAATTTCTACCTCAGCAAATACAGCCATACAGTCTGGAGCTAAGACAGTGTGAAGATACTGGCACTGACGTCTAGACAGAAGAGGGCCTGGTGTGGCCTCCTCTAGCCGTGGTGCTACCAAGTGTTCACTGTTCAGGTTTGCTGCGAGTATGTGTCTGCAGTGGAAAACTACTGGAATCTAAAAGGTCTTGAGCTTTCTAGATATTTACTATAACATAATTTTTCAAAACATATGAGCATCTGCGTAGTTTTTTCTTGCCTTTTTTATTTGTGTGTGTGTGTGTGTGTGTGTGTGTGTGTGTGTGTGTGTTCCTCTGTCACTAGCCACCTTACTTTTTGAGATAGCATTCCTGACTGAAACTGAAGCCGAGTAGCTAGACTGACTGCCCAGCAGTCTCCTGCGCATGCTCGGCCCAGCTGAGCTTTCCACCTGGGTTCTGAAGATGCACACTCAGGTTGTCACACTTATGCAGGAAGTACTTTCCCCACCAAGCCATCTCTCCGTCCTATGAATTTTGGCTTTATTTATTAATTTTTACAATAGGAACATAAAATAAACTCACATTTTTTTTTTCTAAGAAAACTCATTTTGAGCTCTAGGTTACACAAGAAAAACAGCTGACAAGTCAACAAGCTGCGGCCTGATGTACATTTAAATAAAGAGGCCACCCAAGGACGGTATGCACAGAGAATGAGCTTTTGAATGCTTTCCCTTGAGCATGCTGACCGATAAACATGCCGCTCATGCTGACCTGGATCTCCTAGGGGTGAAGAAGAGACTTTTCCATCTCTAACATCATCATGTGCAGTAGTTTTTGTGATAAATTCGAACCTCTGCCTGCTATTTCAGATTTCACCTTCACTCTAGGATGTGCACAGTTTGCTCTGCTTCAGCTAGTCTAAGGGGCTATTTCCCTGGGACCCTTTGCCCATTCAATGACCAGGTGTAGGGACATCTGCCTTCACAGTCAGGCACAGATGTACCAGCACTTAGCTTGGTATTTGTTACTAGGCACTTGATACACTTTTCCTGAATAAAAGGAGCATCTTTAGGGTATGTTCATCAACCCACATGTGTTAAATGAAAGAAACAGAAATACAAGCATTGCATGTGGGGAGGGGGCTTACGAAACATTTTTGGCAGGTTGGGGAAGTGGGGTAGATAGCCTAAGGGAGAAAGAGGAAGTTACGGGAGTGGGCAAGTGGGGCTCAGCCCCAGTGGGAGCTAGGCAGAGAAAGAGCTGGGCTACATATCCGTATCCTCTCGATCAGCCATTCGAGGGCTAAATTCTCTAATACTTTTTAACTCAGGAGGGCCAAAATTACAGGCTTCAGTGGCAAGGAAAAGCCCTCAGGAAAAGAAATGAAGGTTTACAGTTGGAGACCAGGTCAGGGGAATTAGATTGGTAAAGGTCATGGGAAGAACACTGGTTGTGTTTCCTCTAACTGAAAATGGGAATTTACGCAAGAATTCAATGAACCTGCATATGTGTGCATCTCCTTAGTGGTTGGTATTTGGTGATTTAATTGTCCCTCCACTAAAAAGGGGGTGGGGTTTAGAGATCATGTGGCTCTTGGTCCATTCTCACTATACTGATAGGAACTCAGGTAGGAGAAGCTGAAATTAAGGGAAAAATCCATTGTTTTGGGGCTGTTGTAAGCAGTCACCCCGCAGGCCACTGCAGAACCATCAGAATCTGCATCTTACTGGCAAGGCCAGGCAATGTATATGCACTTACAGTGTCTGCTAGTGGACAATGGGTTCCTAAGTCAGAGCTACAGATGGAAGTGAAAAACAGAGACTAAGGAGCTAGGGAGGGAACCACAGCCCTCCAGCCTTTTTCTCAAGCAGTAGGGTCTGGACATGATACACTGGGCAAAGAAAGCTAACTAGGATCTTCAAGTTGGAGAACGACTCTGTGTGTGTGTGTGTGTGTGTGTGTGTGTGTGTGAAGAATGCCACTACAAATGAGAGGCTCTGCTTGTATGGGGGTTTCTTACTTCATCTATTATGAGTGCCAGTCCTGTTTGGGAGGCACCCCTCTTTACTGTGTATAGAACCAAGTAAGAAAATTACTTCTCCTTCATAAGCTCCCTTCCTGAAAAGAGATTAGAAAAACAAAAGAAAAATCCAGACTAGAACTTATTTAAAAATGGACACCCTTCAAGTTAGCACCAGATATATTTAACAGGATAAATGTATTCTCATTTACATAATCTATTTTCATTTATATAACATAATAGGACAGTCTCAAATTTGAGGGATCATTTTGGTGCCCTGATCTGTAACAGGTCATCAGAGGGCTTGGTCTCCAAGATGGCATGAAGCTTCTATGCATTTGAAGTGGAGTAAAATGGAGCATTCATCGATATCATGTGACTTCATTAATCTGACCGCTAGACCACACACAGGATGAGAGTTTAGGTTCCTAGGAATAGGGGCTTCCCTCAGCCGATACACACTCTTACATCAGCATCCGCTGTCTAACACATTACAGATTAGAGGGGGGACTTTCTCTGATATAGAGGATGGATAAAGGAATCATGGGGGACAAAGGGAGGCCCTCTTACCCCTACTTGCTCTGAAACTTAATAGCTTAGAACAAATGAGACAGAAAAAAAAAGAGAAACAGCTATTGTTTTCAGAACGCAAGCATCGATATGGATTTGAATTTGGATTTGGAAATTTCCATTTCACATCTGAAAAAAATCCGAGGTCTCTGATTTTATCATTTAAAGCATCACAAGTGAGATTAGTGTAAATTTACCGTAGTGCTTGCAGAAGGATGGGCTTGTTGCCCTATTAGATGATAGTCTTTGTCTAAGGAACAAACGTGTTGATCCCAATGCTCAGACCAAATGCTGGTGGGAGCTCCAGGTGGGAGGGAGACATCTATCTATCCTCCCTGGGGTGAGGATTCAGACCATGTTCCTCAGAGGTGTATGGTGATATTTTTATACCAAACAATACCAGTTGCTATGTCTGTGGCTCATTTGGCTCCAATTGAATTGCAGCCGATCTATTTTAAGTAAATTTTGTGACTCAGGGTGGGGAGAGCAGGTGATGCTCATGAATCAGTCCCGCAGCCAGGTTGGATTGAACCCAAGGACATTTTATAATGTGTGCTTGGAGGATATTATCCCCTCACATTAAATGGATTGAGAATTCAAACACAGTGGTGTGTCAGTAACATCCAGGCTTGGACTGTACTAAATAATTGGGCAGAAACTTGAGGGAACTGGGTAACTAATGCAACCAATAAATAAACCACCTACAAAACATCCCAAATAAAACCCAAACCTAAAACCAAAACAACAAACAACAAGCCAAAACCAAAACCAAAAATGTCTCCTGAAAGAGCTGAGTGCTTTTTAAACAATATCACACAGAGGCATTGTGTTATCTAACTGCTGATGGCCATCTTCCAGTTTACAAATGAAGGCTGCATAAGCAGAGAGTAGCTAGAATCTCAGCTTTCCACAGGACTATAACAGCAATCAAACTGCAGGCAGAAAGTCCAGCAATAGGAGTAAGTGGCTTTTATTATAATCACATTGTACCAAGAGAAAGAGGATGAGACCCCAAGGCAGAGTCCCCCCCCCCATCTCTTTTCAAAGCATGTGGCTGCACAACTTGAGATTCTCCCCACTATTTACCATTACAGTGCTACGTGACCAGGAGTACACAAATTGTTTATCTCTGGATCACTTCGATTTTCCATCTAGAGTATTCACCTGCACTAGATCCATAGCAATAGAAAGTGGAAGAGATGTTCCTAAGTTATGGAAAGAAAGGAATCTTGTATGTGAGTATATTAGGAGAAAGAACATTTGCAAACAGAGGTCTTAATTATAGTTCCCTGTGGGTCCAAGCTCTTCTCCACCACTGGGCATGGCAGGCTGAGAGGAAGGTGAAATGTGGGGTTTGACTGCATTTGTCCCTCGCTGGATGCTGGCTGGGCTTTAGGGAAGTGCCCAGACATCACTCCTGTGGTGGGAAAATGCAGTTTAAGATGGCGGCAACCTAGCTGTCCCTTGGGTGCTGTACAGAGGAGTCAGGAATGAAGAATCAGGGATCCTCAGGCCGACAAGGCCGGGACCTGATACCCCTAAACTCCTGGACATTTAGGCATTGCTGAGTTGTGAGGAGTTGGGAAGGGGAGGATTTGGCCTGAGTACTGCATCTAGCCAGGGTCCCAGGGGAAATGGGAGCGCCATCTTAGCTCAGTAGTAAGGGGATCGGCAGTTGTCTGGAAGCACAGATGGGCCTTCTATGGGACATTTAGACAGAGGCTCTGTAGGTGAAGGCCTTCCCCATGCTCTCCTCAGTAGTTTTTGATGAAAGAGACAGTTCATGGTTCTAAACTGTTTATTGACTCTTCATTGTGGAAAATGGATGCGTGCTAACTTCTCAGGGTGGACCAGAGATTAAATACCTTTTGCAGGGAGGAATGTCTGGGAGGGGGACTTTATTGGATAAACCCCCAGGGCCTCTAGGTACTTTATTAGCATGAAGAACTCTGTGTGACCACAGGTCATGTTTCCTTATGTGGGAAGGATGGCATGTGTTCCTGGCCTGGAACCTGGTGGGGAGTGTGGAGGTAGGTACCTACCGTCTCAGGTGGGTGCCCACTGAGTTCCCAGGGTCTCAGTCCTGCTCTACCTTACCAAGCTTCCTGGCATGGTTTGCCATCCCACAGTTCCCTATTTCCTTTCCAGAAAATATGACCTCTCTGAATGATGTGAGGTCTTTGGGGATCTGGTATATTAGGCTGCTTCCAAAGAGATCAAACTCTCCTTTATCCTATGACAGTTAATGTTAAAATTTGCTTCTTGGGGGCTGTAGCAATGACCCAGCAGTTAGGAGAACTGACTGCTCTTCCAGAAGGCCTGGGTTCCATTCTGAGCACCCACATGGTCAGCCACAGCTGTCTGTAACTCCAATTCCAGGGTATCCAACACCCTCTTCTGGTGGCCTCTTTAGGTACTGCACAATGTGATCCAAAGTCATACATGCAGGCAAAACATATACACAAAATAAAAATAAATAAATCCTTTTTAAAAAATCCCTGCTTCTTATATGCTTATCACTATCATGTTTTTTTCCTCATTTTTTTAACATTGTTATTTAAGGATGACTAGGCTGACATTGAGGTTTATGCTGAACCAGGTCTATATACCAGCAAACCCATATGGTCAGTCCTTGCTAGTAAGTACACATTTTACTACATCATAGAAATCACTTGTATCTGCTAGATATCAGCAGCTTCTATGTCCACTGCAGTTGTATGAGACAAGATTAGGAAGACCTTTAGTTGAGCCTCCGAAGGACCTTAGTCACAAGACAAGAAGTTTCAAATCAGATCTAAGAATAAAGCTAGAACAACTAAATGTATTTTCCTTCAGAAAAACAACAAAAATATTTTAAAAAGCACCTTTAAGTGTATATATATATTATACTGATATATAAGTATATATAATATACTTATATGTAATATATATAATATAATACATATATGCTTATATATAATATATATATATTATCTCTAATCCTAGAGACAAAATGAACAGAGGCAGGTGGATCCTTGTGAATTTGAGGCCAGTCTTGTCTACACAGTGATTGCCAGGAAAGAGCAGGGCTATGTGGAAAGACTGTCTTAGGAATCAAAGCAAAGCAAAGCAAACCAAACAGGTCACTGCAACATGTGAGAGGCAGGGCCAGCACTCCAGCTCTCATGACCGGAAGCTTTCCTGCTGCTGCAGGTAGAAAGGAGAGAGGAGAGGGGAATATGTAGGTTTTATATAATATTAATTTCAAAAATAAATTCTAATTTAAAAAAATATGTGTAATTATGATTAGAAAAAAAAACTTCGCCGGGCAGTGGTGGCGCATGCCTTTAATCCCAGCACTCGGGAGGCAGAGGCAGGCAGATTTCTGAGATCAAGGCCAGCCTGGTCTACAGAGTGAGTTCCAGGACAGTCAGGGCTACACAGAGAAACCCTGTCTCGAAAAACCAAAAAAAAAAAAGAAAAAAAAAAACCACTCAAGTGGCTGGAGAGAAGACTCAGTTACTAAAAGCATGCACTGCTCTTGCAGAGGATCAGCGTTCAGGTCTCTCAGACACCTGATCTCATGTGCACATACCCCACACAGACACACTAATCCTCTAGTCCTGGAGTTATGCATATACATAACCAAGTCTAACAAGAGCAATAGTCTTCTTGCCCGGCCACATCTTGCTCACCGTGGGTAACCACTCTGCATCGGTTACTTAAGGTGTCACCAAACTGACCCTAAATAACTTGCTCCTTTCTTTTTATCTGGTTTTCTCATTGAGGAAGATTAGGAAATGACACACAGTGCTAGCAGGACTGAGGCATGGTGGCAGTCGCAGGGAAACACAAGGGTCCAGAGCCAGAATCAGCAGCACCAAGTAAATGTCACAGGTAGCACGAGTTGTCTGGCCCTGGGCAAGCTATCATTTCATGTCTTGGTATCCCATTTTCATCATCCACAAAAAGGGACTATTGACATTAATAGGTTCCCTGTCACGGGCTCGCTTCAGACATTTCCCAGCATGCCACGCCTGTATGACTAACCACACAGCCATATTCATTGCTCTGCTTCTCGTGTCACTCTTCCATCTTCCTTCCCTGGACATTTGAAATGTATTTCCTAAGGGTCATTTTGAGGATTTTCCTCTTATATTAAACACTAAATTGACACATTTGAATGGTATTTGGGGTTCTACAGTGAAATACATCCGCTTCTTAATTAACCTCTCCAGTGGCCCGGAACTATATATACACTTGCAATTATTTTCATTTTGGGATCTTTTAGTTCTAGTTTATATAATGCCAAATCAAAAGCTCCTAAAGACTCCTGATAGCCCCTTCAGTGATCCATTGAATCCTACCATGCGAAATAAAGACTTGGGTAAGTTCTATTATACCCCATCCCCTCTCATACCTGTGATATTCGGCTGTGACGATTACTCAAGCTCCTATATATTTGATGGTTCTGCTTCTATTTCACATTCCATTAGTCTTCTGTAACCAGCCCCTCTCTCATAATCTTTTATTGTTATGTTGTAGCTTCTTTTCCCATAGGGGTTGGGAACACTCCCTCTTGTGCCACCTACTTGGCAGTGTAGTGGGCCTCACCAATAGTTACAACACCAATAGTTACTATATACATGTATATATATATCTCATAATATATGATATATATGTTATATGTGTATATATATATATATATATATATATATATATATATGACATATGCATGTGCTAAGAAGAGTAAAGTGGGAACTTCTCTGCCTTGGCCTTGCATATGTACAGACTACATACAGACCTAGATTGCTTCAGGAGGAATTAGGCGGGCTGCTGGCTCTGTGAAGGTTCATAGGGTAGGTCTCTTTATGAGCAATCATTTGTTCAAGTCAGCGTATAGTCATACTTATTGTGAATGTACACATGCTCTGGACCATGGCCTGTGCCATCTTCCATCTCATCAAGATCAGGGATGATCATTCCAAAATGGTAGTCAGTATCTTAGCAGGTTACACTATCAAAGTGAGTCCAATGTTCAGTATAATGACTGTTCAAAAGAAGATCTTTTACCTTTCACACTGAACTCTCCCTCAGAAGATGTTTGAGCAATGACATCTCATATATGTATTGTGCATGATTCCGTGGTTACCAAAACAATCACCAGGAGTGTTGACTTTCCTGTAGCAACTGCCAGAGCACTCCTGACTTCTATCTCTGTTCATTATGGCTATTACATCTTTTCTCATACCAGTAGCCACCACCCCTGCAAGAGCTCCTATCCTGAACAAGCACATCTTCAGAGTACTTCCACTGTACTACTCTGAAAGATCACATTCTTCTAGAGTTTCCACAGAGTGCCAGGTGGCAGGACGTGAAACACATCGCAACATAGCCCAGAAGCACAGTCAACTCCAGACTTCAGAGTACAGACAGACAGACAACAGGGGTGACAGTCATACAATTCAGAGGAACTACAGTCACATTCCTTCATTCCTCCCTTGTTTAACCACACTGTTTCCATAGTACTTTCTGGAACATCTCTTGATTCCACAGTAGTTAGGACAAGGATGTTTAGATCACCATCTTTTTGCTTTCTTCTTACCCCACCTTCTACTTATTTATTAAGACAGTGTCTCATGTGGTATAGACTGGCCTCACACTGGCTATGTTGCTGAGGATAATTTTGAACTTACGAGTTTTCTATCTCTATTTCCTGAGTGCAAGGATTGCAGGCATGCATCACCATGTCCAGTTTTAGGACTGAACCCAGGGCTTTATGTATAGCAAGCAAAAAGTCTACATCTTAGTTATACTCTTAGTCCCCACTTTCTTCTTTTAAGATTCTCTTACTAATAAATAAATTGGCTTTTGCATTGTCAACACTAGTTTTTTTATATTTTAAAAGTTCCAAATTATATTTTAAAAATCTTATTTATACTCTCCATAGTCTCTGTAAAAATTAAAAATAACATCTGATTCTTATTTTATGGCTTCAATACCTTTGCAGAGCTCTCTGAAGACACTAATTAAAATGTTAAAAAAATATTTCTATCACCAGAATTATCTTTGGTTACTTTGTGGACAGCTGTTCTGCTTATCCATTTTGGTCCTCCTTTGGGGGAAGGATCCCCAAATGTCTGCCAGTCTCAGAAAGCATTTGTGTACGTATAAATGTACAGAGAACAGTGGTGGAAAGTTGTGTGCCTTGGCTTTGGGCATGTACAGACGACCTGCCCAGATCCCTTCAATGGTAAGGTTGGTTGCTGGCTCTATGAAGGTTCATAGAGTACTCAGACAGGTGAGCTTCATGTTAAGAGTATGTAGTCAGTGTTGGATACAGAGCCCGTAAGACTGAGGTAGGAGGGGAAGCAATCTTTTTCTCCTTGTCGAGAGGCTCTTTATGACCTTGGGCACCATAAAGGTCCAGAGAACCCTCAGACTTTGTCAATCAGTTTCTTAGGAACACCTTTATTTGCTCTAAAGTGATTTTTTGGTGGTCCTGTCTATTGAAAGCCACTAATCTGTTGATATGGGGAAGGACTGGATGACTCACCTGCCCTATGGAAAAGGTGACTTTTTGACTAATAGAGTTTGTCAGATGTGCAATTGTACTTTTGAGGAGAGAAGGCAACAACTGCCCAGTCTTCTCAGCTACCTCAGAGTCCTAAGCCGACTTGAAAATAATCCGATATCCAGAACAACTATGATGTGAGATGGTCTAAGACACAAGCAAAGGCCACCTGTGGGCACTCCAGATGAATGCCACTGGGTCCTAGCATTGTGGTCATTCCAGTCCAGTTGACATTCACCTAACATGGTGAGATTTTTATAGAGTTGCTGGACATTATGGAACAGGTATCATTGTCTGACTATGCTCTGTCTACAGTTTGGGATCATAGACTCATTGAGCTGCAGTAAATCACTCTTATTTTATACTACTAAGATTTGTGTAGCCATTTACACAACAAGAGACACCTAGGGCCCAGTAATCATCCTTCAGTTAATTAACCCGATTCCTTCTTCTCTATCAACAGACTCAGTTATTAAACCCTTCTAGTCCATGCTTAATGTTCTGAGTGTGTCTAATAATCATATCTCATGTCCCTCTCTCCTCTTGAACATTTTCTTGTAAGAGCTCTGGATTTTCTATACCCCTGATCAACAGACTCACATCTTTTTTTCTGTCCTCTAGAAGTTCATTAAGATCTTGAGGTCACTATGGAATGCATTCCCTGCCTCTTCTGCGATGGTGGATTAATCCCCTCTGTGACGGGTTGTTCTTTCCGAGCTTGTAGATATGGGTGGTAAATGTCCCTTGTGAGGAGCAACAGTGAAGTACTTCAGAAGAAGAGAGGAACTCTTCAAAGTCAGACATTTCACAGCATTCGTGAGTTAGGTGTAGGCTGTGTCTGGGGGACAGGACGCATGTCCCAGTGTGAAAACTCAAAGCCTTTCTAATCCCTCACCCTATGACCAGTGGAAGATAAATTTTCTTCTATTTTAGTTGAATGCTCTTTTATTCAGTAATCGAAGTTTGAAAGTTCAGCTTCTAGGCTACAAAGTGTACCCACATAAAATCTGTAACTTAATGAGTCATAAAAATTGCAGCATATCTGTGTGTTTAAACCCCCAACATATAGAGAATGTCTCCATATAACCACGGTCCTGATTTGTAGTTCCACAGAGCAGCCTTATAATCTGAGGACTTCGTACAAGGGCGATTATACAGTGTTCACACATCCCCACCTGCTTCCTTCACTCCGTGTCCTTGACCTTCATCTATGCAGAACTCTGTGACAAAGATTTGTTTCCTCTTACTGCTGAGCCACATTCCATTTGTTTGCTGATTTTACTGGCCAATAGATAGTTCAGTTGGCAGCAGTTTGGGCAAACTGCTATTAACATTGTGGAATAAATCTTTAAAAAAAACTTTTATTGAATTTTTTGACAATTTCATACTTGAATGAAGCACATTCTGATTACAGCGACTCCTCCAGCTTCTCCCTCCTTCCCCCATCTATCCCCTCTTTTATGCCTTTTTTGATTTTGGATTTTTTAGATTTATTGAGTTAAACAAGAATCCTCTGCGTGTTGATGTTTGGAACCACCATTGGGGTCTGAAGCCTGATGGGGTGGTTCTTCTGTGGATGCAGCTGAAGACAGTGACCTCCCTTTCCTCAGGACCCCTCAGTAGCTGTAGTTCAGCAGGGATGGGTGGGATCTCGCGAGCTCCTTCCTGTTCCATGACTGACTGTTCAGAGGAGAAGCCTGGCATTCCGACCCCATCCAAACCCCATGGCTAAGGTGGTCTTAGGCCCTGAGAATGAAGTTTCTTAAGTTGTTTAGTAAAACTATCAGGACTCCAAATGGCCGTTTAACTATTTGTGTGTATAATCATAGACTCGTTGCTGCCAGCTTTAACCAGGAATTGTTATAAACTTGTAACAAAAGTTGGTAAATGTAGAGACACATGGGCTCAAGGTAAAATAAATGTTTTCATGCACACTATTAGGATCCTTTAGGTCCCCTGTAAGAGGTCTGGAGTCTTCTCTGGCAGAATTTCTGGTACCCGTTGGGCAGCTGAAATGTGTAAATGAACCTCTTTTTTCTTGGGTTTTCAACAAACAGAATTCTGGCTTCCAGGAGTAGTGGGGAAGAAGCTAAGCTTATCAAAAGTGTCCTATGAAAATCAAAGCCCAGACTGCCGAACTGGAAAACTTGATTCCAGAATGCCTTGATAATAAGCATTTCAGAGAGATAAGCAGCCTTCCTTTAAACAGCATATAAACACTGCCATGGAGCAAGGAACTGAAATGCTTCTCCTTTGACTAGCCCATCTCAGCCTTTAGGAACAGTCATGCCTGGAAAACCAAGTGCTGAGGAGGCAGCTTGAAAGGAAGCGGAAGATACGGGAAGCTTTTCCTCTCCTTTATAAATACATAGACTCTTTTACAGCAGATATAGAATGTGTTGGACAACTTCCTTTAAAACAGGAATGTAGCAGCAGCAGCAGCAGCAGCAGCAGCAGCAACATTTAATGAATCTGAATGTCAGGCACTTTCTAAAGATGTTTCCCTGCACGCTTTACCTAATTGAATTCTCATGCAGCTCTTCTGAGATGCATACTTGCTGTTCAGCTAAATTGTATCTCCTCAAAACCCAGAAGAGTGCAGTCTTACCTAACAGGGTAACTGTATCTGGAGACAAGGTCTTGAAATATGGAATGAAATGAGATATGGTCATTAGGACAAAGCTTAACTCAAAGACTGGCATCTTTGGAAAAAACGCAGCTTAGTATGCAAAGATGTTCCAAAGGAGACTTGGTGAAGATGCCTAGATATGATGGCTATTGCTATATCCAGGAGAAAGACCTCAGAAGAAACAACCCCTCAACATCACCACTCAGCTGTCCAGCTTCCCAACTGTGAGGGAAAAAAAAAATCAAACCAAACCAAACCAAACCAAACCTTTCAGCTGGCTCAGCCTCACACCTGTGGTCCTTTGTTCTGCTGGCCCTAGCTGACCAGTGCAGTGAATATATGCTATAATTTCTACTTTACAGATGGGGAAATGGAAGATTACAGTAACTGGCTGGCATTGTATGGCCAAGACCAGAGCCAGGTGAATGACAGAGAAGCCAATGCTCTAAACCAAAGGTTCTCAACCTGTGGGTTGAATGACCCTTTCATGGAGGTCACCTAAGACCACTGGAAAACACAGATGTTTATATTATAATCCATAACAGTAGCAAAATTATAGTTATAAGGTAGCAATGAAAATAATTTTATGGTTGGGGGTCACCACAACATGAGGAGCTGTAGTAAAGGGTAGCAGCCTTAGGAAGGTTGAGAACCGCTGTTCTAAACAGATCTCACCCAATTAAATGGAAAGCATGTCCCTACTCAATATGTAATTACACCCCCGATTGGGCAGATAATCCTGTGTGAGGCAGGCAGTCTGCAAGGCTCAGTTAATAACCAGAGTCCAAGAAGGTGCAGATAACAGTGAGTGTTCTGTGAAAGATGGTCTAAGATGGGTTCGCCACACTAGATCTATTAGCAAGGATGCCTAACCTATGACAAGATTGCACCTTATCCCTGCCTGGTGCTTAGTGGTGACAAGCAGGGTCTGTCTGTAGTCTACTAAGGGGAAAGATGTCTGCTGCAGTCAGCTAAGCTCCTGACCCCAGAAGCTGAGGATGTGTTTGTTTCATGGTGAGAAGCACTTTGTAGAAGTCCATAAATAGCCAAAAGGGGAGGGATGAGGGGCCCAGGGAGTGGCAGGAGGTGTGGTGATGGTGGCAAGAGGCTCAGGTGACACAAGGAAGGGCCCATACTCAAGGAATGTAGACAGTCCATGGGAGCTGAGAAAGGCAGTGCCCCTTTGATGCTTCCAGAAGGAACTCAGCCTTTCCAACATCTTGTTTGACTTTTAACTTCTAGAACTGTGAGAACATCAACTTGGGTTGTTTGAAGTGCTTAAGCTTTTGGTAATGTGTGGCAGAGGCAAAGGGAAAGTCCCACACCTATCCTGCTGTGGAAGTCATACCAGGATCAGATGCTGCCTTGTGCACTACGCTGTATACAGGGTCTACTCTATGCTCTAATTGTTCCTACAGTCTTGGTAGGTGCTTGTGGATACCTCATTTTCCAAAGAGGCACTGGCAGCTTAGGACATGCTTTTTCAAGCCCCAAAGCTGCATTTGCCAAAGTTTGGAGCCAACGTTTTCAAAAGCTTAAAGAAATCTTAGGATAAAGCTTGGTGAGATGGTTCAGCAATTAAGTGCACACACTGCTCTTGCAAAGGACTTGAATTCGGTTCCTGGACTCATGCCTGGCAGCTCACAAACACCTGTAACTCCAGCTCCAAGGAACGCGATGCCTCTGGCATCCATGGGCACCTGCACTCACAAGCATGGAACCGCACACAGACCCACACACTCACACATAACTTAAAACAAAATAGATCTTTAAAAAATTAGAGAATATGATTTGCCATCTTAACCATTTTAATTGTTGTTGCAACCAAATAATAGATGTGTATTTATACACACATGGCACACACGTATGGATACACATATTTTCCTTTTAACCGTACTTTAAACTTTTTCATACATGTATATCTTGCATTCTTGAGCATGTTCTCTCACGCAGCTGTGCCCCCTTTCATGCCCTTCCCTCTCCTGTTATGTCTGTTCTCCTAGTCAGCTTCATTTCTACTTTCATGTCATATATACATATCTGGTTTTATAGATCTCAATAAAAAATTTAGGAATCACAAGTGAAAACATACTATATTTGTTTTTCTGAGGATAGTTTTATTTATTTAATATGGTTATCGTCAGCTTCATCCAGTTTCCTGCCAGGGACATCACTCCATTCTTCTTTATGGCAGACAAGAATTCCAGTATGTACACACATATCATGGTTTCTTTATCCATTCCTCTATGGAAGGACATCTAGGTTGGTTCTGTAACTTAGCTTTTTTGGATCATGTTGCAGTTAACATCAAAGGCATCAAATATGTTACATCCATTCATCTTGTGCTTTTGTGGGTGGCTTTTTCTTATAAAAATGTCTGCCAGCAGTAACTATTGCTACCATCATTACCATTTGCTTAAGGAGAATTCCCCGTTCCCTGCTAGTCCAAAGTCCTGACAACCGTCATGACTCTCTGTCTCTAACCTTGACTGCCCAAGTGCCCCATGCATTTGTTCTTTCATATCTGACATATTTCATTCAGCATCATGGCCCCCAAATTCCTCCATGCACAAAACCCAAGCTTGTAACATTTGCATTTTCCCTCACTAACCTCCAGGGAAGCTTTAGCCTGGATTAGGGTCATGTTCTTCCATGACATCTCAGCATCTGTGCCTCAGATTTACAAAAGTGTGGCACTCCTGCTTGGTCTTAAACAGTACTGTAATGTTGAATTATGAGACTAAAGAGTGGCCAGGAAGTCCCTGCACTGCCTGTGGAACAGTTTAGTAATTACAAAAGAGTGACAGACATTTGTAAAAATTAAAAAAAAAAAAGTTTTACTGTCCCTAGAGATGTTGCAGGTATGGTTGCACTGTCATTTATACATCAGGAGGTGGCAGAGAGGAGAGAGGCTATGTCTTTACTCAGTAGTCTGACCTATGGACAACTGAATGATTAGTAGCCTAACATTCCCTAAAAAAGTGGGCCTGAGATGACCACCAGTCTGGCACCATGCAGGCTCCAATGGTTCCCAGGACCAGAAGCAGGCTAAATAATAGAAGAACCCCATCTGGAACAACCCTTGCATGGGATCACATGTGCAGGCTATGGAAGGAGTAAGCCTGAGATGACCACCATACCAGTGCCATGGGGTCTAGACAGGGAGCTAGCTTGAGGTGACTACCAGTCAGACACCACATAGTCCTCGAGAGGCAGACTTCCCAGTGCCATAATACACTAGCAGGGCATAGCCCTCCCGAGACCACTCCTGGGACAACCCTAGACACTCAGAAAGCCCAGGTGCCACTAAAAGGAGCAAGTATGTGGT
The DNA here is from genome assembly GCA_019843965.1 of Rhynchomys soricoides. Classification (NCBI taxonomy): domain Eukaryota; kingdom Metazoa; phylum Chordata; class Mammalia; order Rodentia; family Muridae; genus Rhynchomys; species Rhynchomys soricoides. Next base: position 7,230,199 of record JADRCH010000019.1, read on the forward strand.
GGAGAGACGGAAGAGAAAGAGAACTAGAACCATGTGGGCTCAATGAAGAAAGGCAGAACTGGAGACTTGAGGGTGGTGAGGAACAGCCTGACATGAGAAGCTAGTGATGCCACCTGGGACCATGGTGGGGTCCTGGCCTGGGCTGCCACTGGAGTCAGGTCTGGGTCCAGTGGCCCTTCAGTCGCAGGGGTTTGTTACCACCAAAGGCTAGGTGGACGTCCCTGGTCTGGGCTGCTACCCATGTTAATGTTTGAGGGATGGGCAGAACTGGCCCCATCCCTCAACTGGGCATCATGGGAGAGCTGGCCCTGGGAGTCCATGAGAGCAGGAGAGCTGACCCCACCCCTAGCCAGCTATAGTACTTAGGAGAGTGGGCACCGCACATTGGAGAAGTTGTGGGTAAGCTGGCCTCGAGGATACAAGTGTAGGAGACCTGGCCCTACCACTCGTCTCTCATTTGGAGATCTAGATGAGAGAGAGATACCTTCCTCCCTCCTTGCCCCTTACCATCTGTGGCAGGTGGGAGACCTGGGTCATGAGAGTAGGGAAGATGGCCTATGCTTCACCAGCTGCAGCACTTGGGAGAGTGGGCCCTGTACCTCACCAGGGCAGCACAACAGAACTGACTGTGGCAGGGACATGGGCGAGGGGGAGATGATATTCCTTTACTCCTTGCCAGATACAGCAGGCAAGGGAGCTGGCCCTGAGGTCATAAGAGCGGGAGGGCTGGCCCTGCCCCTCACCTCTGCAGCACTTAAGACAGCAGGCCCTGCACTTTACCAGGGCAACGTGGTAGAGCTGGCCCTGGATGTGGGGGGCTGTGGGTGAGCCAGTCCTGAGGGCATGAGTGTGGGAGAGCTGGGCCTCCTCTTGTCTGCTGGGCAGTGGCACAGATGAGGGAGAGACACCCTCCTTCTGTCTCCCCGCCCTGTCCCTTGCCATCTATGGCAGGCAGAAGAGCTGGCCCCAGCATCATGAGAGTTGGAGAACTGGTTATGTCCCTCAGCAGCTGCAACACCTGGGAACATAGGCCATGCAGGGTAGAGCTGGCCCTGGTAGCAGGGATGCTGGTGAACTGGCCCTGAAGGCATGAGAGTGGGAGAGCCACCAGGCTGACCAGATCAGATATCTCTCTGGCCCAGATCCAGGGCTTTGATTTGGCCTATTCTAACACCTACCCCATTGATGAACTGCTGAAGTACACGAAGGGCTGGTCCTACAGATCTAAAGCTCCAGGATCTCCATGACACAGGGCAACAACATGATATCCAAGAGGAGTCCTGGTGAGGTTCTAGTATTGATAGAGTAGCAGAAGACAGAGACCAGACCAAGGAGTCATTGCAATGAACATTTGCAAGCAAAGACATGTGGGCAGAAGGGTATATGCTATGGGGAGCATATGTCCTCCATAGTATATTTTCTTTGTTGAGGGTAGGGTTGCAAGGGCGAAGAGTGGGTATGAGGGGAGGAGACGAGTGGGATTGGGGTACATGTTGTGAAATTCACAAAGAATCAGTAAAAGGTTAAAAAAACAGTCTCCATAATTTATATCATCTCCTCTCACACTCACAGTACCAACACCAAGTCACACGGAACGCTGCTTCCAGCATATTTCGTTCCTTCTGCTCTTCCTGATCATGGGAAGGTGAGAGAGGGAAGCATTACCATTCTACAAATGGAAAGTTGATGTTTTGGCTTGATTTTAAATTTCCTATGATGGCTTTGTCCCTAGGAGACCTTGTGAAAACAACATTCTGAATCATCACTGTCACTACCTTTAAAGTCACTGGTATCTGCATTCCACACACATACTGACAGGGTCATGCCAATTATGGTCTACAGAATGATGGGGCTGTTCACGTAATTGACGTTAGCATTTTCATTCCTGGTAGAGAGCTTGTTGCTTCTACACATTCAAGCCTAGGCAGCTCGAGGACCAGTTCTACAACGCTGTTCAAAACCTCCCTTCTTGCTGTTCTGGATGTGGAAGATATGCTTTCCTTGGAGCATGCCTCTCTGGCTGACCTATGGATAGTCAGTACCTTCACTGCAGCCTAACTTGACACTTAAAATCCTTTGGAATAGTGAAAGTTATTTGTGAACTATGACAACTATGCTAAATAAGAAAATTGGCTTTTAGATATTACCAAACCAAATAAAAAGAGGGTGGCAGTCATCTGGCAGGAAAGGACCCTGCTTTGGAGAGGTCATATTTTCCCAGTGTCTTAGTTCTAATGTAGAATTAGAATCTACGCCTTTTAAAAAAAGTTCTCAAATGGTCTCTCCTTGATCTTGACTTGTTACTTACTTTTGTCATCAGAGCCTTTTTCAAAACCCAGGTTACCTGGCCATTGTAAGTGGCAGAGAACCTGAGGATTCTGGACATTTCTACCAAGCTCTCTGGTCATTTAAAAATGGGAATCAAATGTGGTAGGACATGAGGACTATTTTATTGGCTCCTGTTCACCACATATCTTGCTGATACTCATGTTATTATGGAGCAAGAACATTCTACATCACAAGGTGCCTTGTCCTATTTTCCAGCTTTGTCTGATACGTAACCCCTGCTGTCTCCTCCAGCCCCAGCTGTGTAACTTTAACATATGGAATAGAGCCTTGCGCAAGTTATGAGCCAAGAGGCTTTCCAGAGTCTCTTGGGTTACACAGGAACTTCTGTTATCATCTAGCAGTAATTTTTAATTAGTTTTATCCCAGTATGTTTTCAAGTTATTTGCCTGAATTAAAGGATATGCACTGACGTTAGCATTTTATAGGGAAATATGTCTGCACGTGCAGCTTCATGTCTTTGCTGACCTTCCTGGTACTGTCTAGCACGCTCAGTTCAACTTGAAGAGCCTCTCTTAGCATCTGTTGGCAGTTCTGATGGTAACAGACTCTGTCTTATCTGGGAAAGTCATTGCATTCTTCATTTTTGAAGGAGAGATTTTAGCAGACCATTCCTGATTGGCAGTTTCTTTTAGCCCATTGAATATCCTATCCCTCTCCTTTCTAATCTACGAGGCTCTGTGAAGAATAGCTCACCAGCAGGCTCACGGAAGTGCCCCTGTATATGATGAGTCACCCTTTTCCCATTGTTTGAAAGAGTCTTTATTTTCAAATTTTATTTCCTAATCAGCTTCATTTTTATTTTATTTTTATTTTATTCCACAGAACTCTCAATGTATTTGGATTTACATTTTCATATAAAACACAGAGTTAAAAAGCACTTGATAATTACAAATTTAATAATCTAAGCTACAATGCAAAAATTGTCAGTCTTCATAGAATATGTCATGCTGTATACAACCTCAGCAAACCCAATCTTTTTCTGTGTCAGCTCAGCTTCCTGTCAGAGTCATCAGAGTCATAAAATACCAGAGAGTCAGCTGAAAAGAGAGATTTGTTTTTGGCTCACGGGATTAGAGGGTTCAGTCTATGGTTACTATTCCCCTTTCTTTGGGCCGTTGACAAAGCAATACATCATAGGGGGAGGGTTGGTAGGGTAAAATTCGTTACCTCTTGATAAGCTGAGAGCAGAAAGAGAGTGGGAGGGACTGAGGTTTCAACATCATTTTAAAGCTATATCAAGGGGATATGATGACTTCACTTCCTCTGAGCAGGACCCCAGAGTCCCAAACCTTCCAATAGTGCCAATAGGTAGAGATCAAGCCCTTATGAGCTATTGATCTGAACTACACTACTAGGAAAGTTACAGTAAATACTCGCCTAACAGACACTTGGGGCTGGTGTGTAGTTGAGTTGGCGGAGTGCTTGCCTTCCACGCGTGAATCACTGGGCCTGATCCCCAGTTAATTTAGTTTTCATTGCTGCAATTCAAACTCAGGGCCTCAGGGCCTTTCAGTGCTAGTGAAGTGCTACTGAGCTGCATCTCAGCCCAATTTGATCAGTTATGAAACCATTATTAAAACTCCCCAAATTTATATACATACTTCTTCAAATTTGAAAGCAATTTAGACATTATTCAAGTTCTTCCTTTGATTTTTCTATAATGCAGATATCGGTGCATTTGATATCTTAGACATTCTTATATTTTCTTCATTCTTTTCCTTTTTGTATGGCACTAGGATTGAACCTAGGACCTCACACATGTTAGACAACACACATCTGAGCTATATCTCAAACCCTGTTCTTAAGCTTTTTGTTTTGAGACAGTGCCTCACTAAATTCATGAGCTGAGCCCTGGACTTGTTCTGCAGCAGAAATGAGTCTTGAATTTGCCATCCTCCTGCCCCAGTCTCCCCAGTAGCTGGGATTACAGGCAACAGATCTCTTTTTCCTTTTTGCCCTTTATTTCCATAATCTCAAATGACCTCTCTTCTACTTAGGACAACTGCCTATCGATTCTCTCTATGGAAAACACACACACACACACACACACACACACACACACACACACACAGTCTTTTTCTGTTCACATAATTTTCTTGCCTTTGTTGACTTCTGCATTCTCAGTACCTTGATAATGATCATTTTGAATTCTTTTAAAAAAATTACTATGTTTCGTAATTTGTGAGATTATAATTACAGTATTTCCCCTTCCCTTTCCTCCCATCCAAGTCCTTCCACATACCTACCTTGCTCTCTTTCAAATTTATGACCTTTTTACTCATTAATTGTCATTATATGCATATATGTATAAACATATATATTCCTAAATATAGCTAATTTAGAGACTGCCATTTCCCTAGGATCCATTTCAGAGATTAGTTTTGTTCCTTTGACTGGGTCACGTTTTTGCATTTTTAAAATTATCTTTTAATGTTTTGTTGAAATTTGGACATTGAAACAAAGCCACTTGTTCCCAGGCTAAGGGCTGTTTTCACCAAAGGGAACATGCTCATCAGTCACCCTCAGGAGAGACTCTGAATGCTTCTTGGGTCTTCTCTGCTTGTGGGTCTATTCCCCAGCCAGTTGCAGAGCTCAGCCTGCTTCTACTCAAGTGCTCCCTCTAGTGTCAGTTGTGATAATAAAATCTCTCTGCTGAGGACCATGGAAGGGCTTACCACGGTTCTCAGAGGTCCTCAAGCACCTGAGGCATGCTGTGATCTTTCTTCTTCAGTGCTCTGTGCCAGTCAAGACAGAAGCAAAATCCCCACGCAGCTCCCAACTGCCAATGCAGGATGTTCTACTCTCTTTTCCCTCTTCGGGGAGAAGCCATTCCAGTTTAGCACAGTTCTGGCAAGAGGATGGAATTTGGTGCCAAAAGTGTGGCAGAATTTCTTACCTGCCTCACTGTGCTTCTCTTTGGCCTCCTGCCCACATAGGGTCACATTTCTAGTGATTTTTGAGGCTCTCTCAGAAGAGGTCTGGTCCATATCTTGTTATGGAGTCTAGCGGGGAAGGAAGAAGCGTGGGAAGTTTCCCATTTTTCCATCTTGTTCATGAATTACTTTAGTGAACATTCATCAAGGGAATTTGTGGTTGCGTCCAGATCTACTAACTAATAAAGTAGGGCAATGAAGTAATGCTGGTCAGACCTGTCACATTCTTCCATTCTTTGCCCAATATGTTAATTGCTTTTGGATTTGTTCTGTTCTTTCTCTTGACTCCTAAAATATTTACCAGTTTTCTAACCTCTGCCTTTTCCTGTGTCCCCATGCTATAAGTAAACAAAAGACTCAATGCATTTTTATGTCCATAAAGGGGGTAAATAGGCAGGGTCCCTAAATAGACAATGGTCAAAAATTGTCTCAGGCCTTTGACTGATGGAATGAATTGAAGGACTTTTCTCTCTCATAAAATCCCAATTGTTCGATTTAGGAGATATGGGGGTAGTGGGAAAATACAGAAGAGAGAACTTCTAGAAACAACAACAACAACAAAACATATAATTTCTAAAATGGGAAGAAATGGTGAGTTGGAAAGGTTCCCTGTGTAATTAATTATGATACAACATAGAAGAGCTTAGGCAAGTCTATCCAGAAGGGAGGGGCATCCGTGGATAGCACAGATCTCTAAGTGTGCATTTTGTTTTGCTAGATCTTGTCTAAGTGTCTTGTATTTAGATGTCTCTCGGATACAAGTCACTCCTTATTTTTAGATAATAAGGATGTTTGATATGCTAGAATCTAATGGGCTTAACCTGCAGCCCCCGGCAAGGTCAGGAATTTCACACCAGTCCACAAAACCATATGGAAGAGTTTTCAATAGAAGTTGAAGGGACCTTGTTCTTGCCAACAACTCCTTCAAGACTGTCTATGGAATTTTTTGAAGTATTTAACTGGTTCTATATAATGGCATACATTTATACTGCAAAGGGGATGGCTGATCAAATGGGCATATTGACAGTATCTGTAATACTCAGTGCTTTCTCAGAAGGACTAGCAGACTATGAAAATTAATTTTCTTTCTACATTATTTATTTTTTTTTATCCTGGCATTTGGTGGACAAAATCCTCAGGAGGTACAGTAAGACCACCAGAGTAATTTCACATAAACACTTTAAGTTGTGGTACAAGCAGCATGCTAGCACTGAGGAATAAAGATTTAGGAGAGAGACTAATCACATAAGCTATGTGTTCTCAAGAAGATCTACTTAGACCCCAAAGGATGGGACTAAGAAATATCCATTGCTATTGAAGTGAATTGCAGGTATTGCAAAGATGGATTTGAATCTGTCCAAGTCAATGTCCAATTTGGGGGTTCTTACCATGAAAACAGAGTAAAAAAAAAAAAAAAAAAAATATATATATATATATATATATATATATATATTTCTCAATTAAAACAGAACAATTCACCTCTTTTGGAACTGACATGATCACACTGAGTTCAAGTCCTTGCTATGGAGTCTGGCATGTAGTTTTCTTTCTTAGTCTTGATACATGTGAATTGACCTTGGTGACTATCACTATCTGAAAATCAACACTTTACAAATCCAAATAATATTGAAGTGTGATAATTACTAATATAAATTCAAAGGTATCCTGTGAGGTTGTGGTCAGCCATACAAAATGGAAGGAACATTATAAAAAAGGACTCATAGATGAGTAGAAGGAAAATGAAATCTAGAATAGATTTCAAATGCTGTAAGAGAGTGTGCTACATTGCAAATCTTTGTAGGATGAGGTGGCAAATTGGGAGCACATAGAGAAGATATGTATTTTGGGAAGTCACATACTTGCATTCACTTGCGGCCAGCTGTTCCTGAATAAATATACTCCTTAGGGGATAAATGACATAGTGTATTGTTTGTGTTCGCGTTGGCTCCCATAAAGAATGAAACTATAGAGACTTAGTGTTATTGTTGCAGCTGTTACTGACAGCTGCAACCCCATGCCTTAGCAAAGGGTTGACAGGTGAGACTGACCTAAGATGGATGTAAATGGGGACTTTCTTAGTAAATTCAGATCCTGTGAGTTTTCCCAGTGAATCTATGGTGTTATGTGGGATTGGTAATAACTGAATGATGTTAAAATACGACACGAACATACTTTTAACATTGTTTCATCAAGTAACATGGTATATAATGACATCTCACTGCAAAGGGAGTCATTGATGAATATTTCTTCTCTGAAAATTCCAGATGGGGAACAAACATCATTATTTTATTTACAGTCATGAAGCATATGTCCTGGCTCTGTCTATTAGATTGCTGAAGTAATACAAGATTCCTTCAAGCTTGTACCATCTAAAACAGTGGTTCTTAACCTGTGAGGGTCACATATCAGATATCCTGCATATCAGACATTTACATTATGATTCATAACAGTAGCAAAATTACAGTTATAAAGTAGGAACAAAAAGTATCTTATAGTTGGGGTCACCATAGCATGAGGAACTGTCTTAAAGTGTCTCAGCATTAGGAAGGTTGAGAACCACTGCTCTAGAAGAAGATTCTATTTTTTATGCCTTGAGACAGATATAGGATGCAACAAATTAGTGGGTACCAATTCTGAGTCTTTGTTTTAGAAAGCCTTATGTGTCTAGTTTTATCCTAGGGCCATTTTTTTCCCTACCATGTGGACAAGCTTGGGTTAGCCTGTTGGAAAAAGTGAGGCATTGAGATATTTCAGTAAACCCAGACAGCAACATCCCAGATCAGAGGTATCATACTCTGAGTTGAGCTCAGATCTCTCACCCATGAAATTGTAAGCAAAATGATATGGTGGCTCTTTAATGTCATGGAATCTTGGAACAGTTTGTTACATAGCAACAGATACGTGATACTTCAGAGCTCATTCACTGAGTTTGAAGTCTACCGATGGGAGCTATAATTGATCATCTGCTCACTTTCCTTCCCCAACAACTGCATAATTGGTGTAACAATGCAGTGGACTGAGTTATGGGATGTGATTCCCACTCTACCAGGGATTTACATCACAGTCTAGGTAACTCCGTAATTATTCTTATGTAATACAGAGTGCCCCTTCTTATGCCTTTGCTTTGGGCATGGCATTATGGCTACTTTGATGTGAGCAGACATGATGTTTGCTCTGAATCTAGCATTAAGCAACTTGGCATGTTTTACTTAGATTTTTAGAATTTCTGTTGCCATTGAGATCTTTCCCTGCGTAGCTGCTGTTTCTTCAAACTGAAACTAAAATGAGTTGTAGATGAGGAATAATTGCTTTTGTTGTGTGTAACTGAGATTTTGGAGCTGTTTGTTATATTGCTAATTGATACATACCACTTTATTTTTTCTTAACCAACATGCTTGAACATCCTTCTCAGATAAGTGGGCAGCTAGTGGATTACTCTAGGCTTGGGTTCTAGAATACTGGGCTCAGGGGTCCTTTCCTACAAAGTAGTAGTTGAATGATTATGCAAAAGTGACTTCTAAGACCAAGGATTGATCAAACAAAGAAGAGAGAACAATCAAAACATTAGAGAGAATAGGATGCATGGAAAGGCAAGGGCCAAGCAATAATTCATCAAAATAAAAGCCTAGAGGCACCCAGGCAAAAACATTTCTTGAATAAAGGCAACAGGAGGTGAGATCTAAGATGATTTCTGGTGATGCTGTGGCCATGTACATCAGAAGGAACTGACAGGCTAGTTCACCAAAAGAGGCATTTGTGGAGAATGAAGCTTGATCTTCAACTCCCTATCTTCTTTCTGAGTCACAGGGTTATGGGATGCGTCTAGACATTGGGTGTTTATGCCTAACAGTACATAGCTCAGTCCTCTGTGGGTTATGCAGGTGCATCTCTGTCCACAGGGATACATTATTGCTCTTCTGTAGATACTTGATTCATTCTAGGTAGGTCCATTTTTACCAACCACTAGAAAACCCACGGTAATGTGTGTGACTCAGTTGTACTGAGTGGGACATTTTGTATTGCCGACATTGTCTACACTGTGCTGTCTAGTATGGCAATCATATGTGGTTATGAGCATTGGAAGCAAAACTTGAAGGCTCAAAGAACTCGATTTTAAATTCCATGTGTGTCCCGCGCTACGGTCTCGCCGGCAAGAACGACGCGGCACACATAGGATCCTTCTGCAGTAAAGCTTTAATGTATCTTGAGAGGGAGAGCATAAGCTTGCCACGAGTGGAGACCCTGAACAATAGAACACCCGCCCTTTATATGGGTCACAGCGCTTGCCTGGGACATGGAGCTTCCCCATTGGCTCCCGCACACCAGGCCAGATGACGCCACGAGAGAGGCTGAGACTCTGAGGTGGAAAATTACCAGGTGCATGCGCACTAGCCTGTTTACAACTTGTCCTCGGCCGAATATAGGCGCCATCTTGTAATGGCGGATGTGGGTGCGACTCAGGCGGCTCCCAACACATGTGGTTTTCATTCTTTTAAATTTGAACGGCTATGAGCAGCTTGTAGTTTCCACTTTGGACAGCATAATCCTACAGATCATTACATACCCCTAATAAACATCGTGAGTGTAAAAAGCTATCGGGAGGTTAAACCTATGCATAATGATCTGCAAGGTTTATGGTTGTCTTAGCGGCTCTCAATCTAGGACAGATACACTGGGCACTGACAATCGGTGTACCAAGCTCCCAAGTGTTGAGGGCCACTTTTGAGAAACACTTTATGGTGTGAAAGTTAATAAAATTAATAGATTATAGTTAGATTTAACCAAAATTAATAGATCATAGCAATGCAATTAATAGATGATAGCAATGCAATGCTGTGGTGCTATGTTTTCCAACTCTCTTGGGAAAGGTACCCAGAGTCTAGCAAGCACATGAGCTAAAGGAATCTCCTCCTTTTCTCATTCAACTTAAGACTCTGAATTCAAGTTACCACATCTGGAAAATTTTATTGTTTAAAGCCAAAACCAGTCCCACCTCCCAAAAAAACCCACACCGAACTCGTACAAATTCATCCTAATACTCCAGGGATGTATGGAAAATGTTCTTGCATTGCTGGAATGTCAAGTCTTCCCATAGATGCCTTAGACCACACTTCCCCCAAAGCACGGAGTGCTGTGAAGGTCTTCCTCACACCCTCCACATTGTACCCAGAGAGTGAAAACTATCGGGCCACAGATTTTTCATTTCCCTGCTCTCTTTGATCAGAAACTCATCATCCAAGGCTCTAAACAGTGGCCACTAGGGTGGCGACATATTATTCCCTTGACATAACTTTTTGGACCATACCTCCATGTCCCCACATGCCACCAAGTCACTTTGACTATTCTTGTGGAGTCTTTTGACCCCCAAGTGCTCAGCACAGATGTAGTGTGTTCTGGCACTTATGCCCTTTCCTTCTGGCTCATTTATCTGGCTCTCTTTCTGAATCCTTAACTTTGTAAGTGCTTAAGAATTCCTCAGAGGTTTCCTGGAGTCCCTTGCCTCCTGGCATCTCACTTTATGTTGATTCAGAGACATACAACATGATTTTGACATCAGGTAGGTGGGATAATGCTTAGAAGAATGGCTTTGCATTGGTATTTCAAGGCTTTAAGGCCTAGTGATAATCTTCTACAAGCAGACCAGCTAGGAGGAGTGTCTCTGGGAAAAGAGCAGGTAGAACAAGGGGATCTGCAGAAAGTGAAGACAGCAGAAGACTGAGGTGGCCCTCTGCACTGATTGTGATGTGAGTGACATGGGCTATAGCTGCAGCATCATCATCTGGGAAATAAAAGTGCAGAATCTCAGGCCTCACTCCAGACCTACTAAATCAGAAGCTGCAAGGCCCCCAGGTCCTAGATGATGGGCCTCTACACTACCACTGAGAACATGAAGTTGAAGTGCATTAGGTGTGCTGTGACTGTCTCAAAGGGACATGTTTTTAGAGGGTGGATTTGCCTTGACTTACAGTATCAGCAGATTTGGTACACGACTGTTTGGTTTCATATGCTTGAGTGATACACTAGGATGCTAGGAATGTGTGGTGGAGAAGAGTGGTTTGTCTTCTGCCTGACCAGGTATTAGAGAGCGAGATAGTAAGTGGTCAGGGCTAATATATTTCTCAGGACCTGTCCCTAGTGACTTCCTTCCAGCTAGGTTCAACCTTTCAAAGGTTCCACCACCTCCCCAAACTCCACAACCCAAAGTCGACAGATATTAAAAACATGAGCCTGTGTGTGCGTGTGTGTGTGTGTGAATTTCAGATTCAAATAATAACAAAAACTAAACAAGCACTTGGCAGTACACAAAAGATGTGACCTCCCACTAGAGAAGGATGCCTCACTGAACATGTTTGGGATTTGATATTATTTTTTAGAGGACCAACTCACGCTGAGCAAAAGTATCTGGATTTAGATTTTTACCTAGATGAACAAAGTATCTGTAGTAAGAACCAAGCCAGAAAACTCATAATCAACCTGAGGAAATTATGGGTTACTGTGATGGGCAGGTGAGGGTAAGTAAGAGAGCCAAGGAGAAATGAGGTGTATGGATCTATCTCGTGGGTTGAGGATGTCAACTCTGGTAATTCACTTAAGCATCCTCTACTGCTGCTGTCAAGTAGACAGGTAAGATATTGATGAGAAGGATAGAAAATATGGAGGATTTCTTTGTGTTTGCTAGAAATTATGTTATTTGCCTCTCTTTTTCTCTCTCTCTGCAATTTTTCAGGTCCTTGAAGTGTACGGTATGGAAAATGAGCCCTCAGCTGGCCACAGAAGAGAGAGAAGAGAAAATCTAAACAGGCGTAAACACTAGGCAGTTCACAAAGTTTTACTTCTCAAGTAGACACACTTGCAGAGCTAGTGAGATTTTTATTCTGCAGTAAAGTACGAAGCAAGTCCCTTGAAAACTGTCTGGACTTTGCCATTGCCTCTTTGGCAGAGGGAATGAGAGCTGGGACACCTCAGCAGGCTTGCTTTTGCTTTTACAAGGCAGACTCAAAATGCAGCCAGAGATATAGCTTTTTAGAGTGCCACAAACACACGCTTTTCTATCTGATATCACATATCTTCCCTGTGATGGAAGTCTAAGATCTACTTCTTAGGCATGGAACACATTAGGTTCTCCATTCAACTTCTCTGCAAATATGGGACAGGAGACTTGAAAAATGCCCCAATGGGTGGAATCTTGGATGATGTCCTATTGATACAATGAGCCGGCATCTCATTGACATACATCTTTAGACAGCTGGTATGAACACTGCAGCTTCCTGCTCCCGAATGAACCTCATCACCAGGTTATAATGTCAAACTGCAGAGGGATACCTTTTAGCCACCCCCACCAACAATGTTAAGGCTGGCACCATGTATTATGTTTCCTTTAACAGAACTCTGCCAAATATCTGGGTTATGAAAGAGCCTTGAACTTGAGATGCTCAAGTGCAGTTACAATTTCTTCAAGTTTTTCCTATGTCAAAGAGGATCATTAGTATGATGACCCACAGGACCCCATGACCACCATTCCTTTATACCAAGAGAACAAGAACCATGGCTTAATCTCATTTCTAGAGTGTGGGAAGCTGCCCTGATAAAAATACCTGCTGAACAGTACAGCCAATGAGGCAGGAGGTACAGTATCATGGTCTCCTTGTTCTGGGAAATAGGAGTCATCTGGCTAGGATGACCGAGAGATACAAACTGTTGCATTAACACTAGGTTTGTGGAGTAAGTGGTCCAAGAAAAACCCTGGCCACACTCCCCTGGAAATACAAAGGAGAGCCTCTGGGTGGGTGAGGATAGGTCTTTGGGCACTTTTATTGTGTCCCAGAGAATTTTATTTTGCTTACTGAACCCATAGGTATGTCACCACCTTCCCTACTTAGCTTCTTCTTTGCTAAGATTTTCTCTGGCCATTTAATTTAATTTGTAAGTTTTTACCCTCACTGTTATACCAAGGTTAACTTGGCTTTTAAAAGCCATTCATTATCTTTAGCAGATCTTCCTTCTGGCACTTTTCAGTGACTTAAACAACACTCACTGGTCACGGACGAAGAGTTCATTACATGGACCTGTTGTTCCGCACCAAAGGGAGAGGCTAGAGCCCTTACTTTCTTAGAAACCTAAACAATACCCTACAAAGCAGCCACCATAGTTCCACAGGGATAGCTTGTCTCTGTTCTAATTGGCTTGAGGATTGGGACCTGAAGTCAGTTGATAATTGCTTTATTCTCATGCCTGGCTTCTGGGCTGGAACCATTCAGTTGGGGACATAGTAGGCTTCTTCAGCATCACTTTTGGGTGTTAGTAAGGTCTACCTAGTATGATGGCCTCAGGGGAGCTGAGCTTGTTCAAGGTGGTTTAGTGTCCCAAGGGTCCATTCAGGGAGGGGGAAAGGGAAAAAGGGGAAAAGGGAGGGACAGAGAAGGAGAGGGAGAGAGGGAGGGAAGAAGGGACATGCATGCTTACACATGCATACGTGCATACATGCACACACAAGGAAAACCTGGCTAGGGAGTCATGTAGTATCTTATCTGCCTCAGGTTTGCCAGAAAAGAACCGTCAAGCCCATGCTAGTAGGAGAGGTCAAGAAGGGCAGAAAGATTTGCTGTCATGTTTTAAGGTAGCACAGGTGAGCAGAAGTGGGTGCTGGGCAGCAATACTGGGGAGGCGGTGCTAGCTCTCTCCTATCCACTTTTACAGCTGGTAGGCAAGTGTGTAAACCACGCTATACTCTCCAACTAGTAAAATAACTGACCAGACTGCCTGAATTTCAGGACAGAGCTTGGCATGTTTTGTTTCCAAGGATCACAAGAATAAAAGGCTTGTTCTTGAAAGTTAGCTTGTCTTCAGGATTTTAATTACATGATCTATACCACACCACACCCCCAGACCACACCACACCCCCAGACACAGAGGTAGTATTACCTTGCTCCAATTTTCAGATGAAGAAACCCAAACACAAGAGCTGAGCTCCAAAACTATGTGCTTAAGATTTCTTGTACAGGTAAGATTAGGAAACCAATCGTGATCTTTTTCAATGGGTATGCTGAAATCTTCCAATCTCAGGATAGCTCCAGGATGTGGCTATATTTGGAAACAGGGCCTTGAAGGAGATAATTAAGGTAAAAGGAGATAATATAACTAGTGTTCTAATAAGAGAGTAAGGCAGAGGGTCACCCAAAGGGAAGACATCTAGGCATAGTAAGAAGACAGCCTCCTAGGTGCTGAGGGGAGGCCTGGAAGAGACCAAGCCTGGGGACATCTTCAGCTGATACTTCTAAACTGCAGAAGAGGAAGGAAGCAATTTCAGTTCTATAAGCCATCGTGTCTGTGATATTTTGCTGTAGTGGTCCCAGCTGATGTTGTCACAATGATTGTGGACTTGGAGAGCAGGCTACCTGCCTTGGGCTTATGCCCTTGCCCAGCCTGTTGCAGCAGTTAGAAGTGGGTCCCCATTAGTGACTACTCTCCTATGGTTCCCATCACTAGTAACAATGTATTTTAAATCAGACTGGCACTACAGCTCTACAACTCTCATGGCAGGTGTTCAGTGGAAGACATTAAGAAGAGAAGCCAATTTAGTGAAGGAGCCCTCTCTCACCAAACCTGACGCTAACTCTTTTCAGATAGAATTAGGGCAGTTTTAAAACTCCCTAGGATCTGGCTTGGAAGTTGGAGATCAAAACGGAAAGCACCAGGGTCCTAAGAGCTTCCTGTATGTTCATTACCCACACAGTCATGCAATAGGCCCTGTCTGAATTGTGGGCCTGAAGTCCCTGCTGGATACCTCCTTTCTTTCTATTATGTCCTTTGTTTTATTGTCTTATGTTACAGCTGCTGCTGTGACAGGGTGCGTATAAACTAGGAGTTAAGTTCTTGAAGTATGTAGGCGTGACTGTAGCCTGGGATCAAGACTATGGGCAGATTCCTCAGGTACAGCCCTGGATTCCAAGTCCTAGAGAAGGGCTTTGGATTGCCCTCTGCATTCTTACTTGGTTTGTAGCATCCAAGGTTTCATTGAA
This sequence comes from Rhynchomys soricoides, assembly GCA_019843965.1. Taxonomy (NCBI): domain Eukaryota; kingdom Metazoa; phylum Chordata; class Mammalia; order Rodentia; family Muridae; genus Rhynchomys; species Rhynchomys soricoides. Next base: position 7,245,500 of record JADRCH010000019.1, read on the forward strand.
TTTCCTGAAATCTTCTGTGAAACAGATGTCACAGACTGGATCCTTTGTGCCTTGTGAAAAGAGACCTCAGCACCGAAACCAGTTTTACTGAATGCCTCAAGACCTTGGAGATGTGGGATGGTGCAGTCAATGTTCATTGGATAGTGCCTGGCAGAGGAACTAGGCACATTTCTTTGGTTCCCCTGTCCTGGGACTTTCTTATTCAACATCTGTGAGACGTTCTATGGACATGTCCTTCCTCGTTGGCAGAAATGAGTAGACACACTTTGGCACAGAGCCTTTCAGGCACATTCCATGGCTGTCTAGAGTCTCAAACCTCATGAAACTTCCGAGTTTGGATGGAGTGGGCCTAGAAGCTATTCTCCTGAGGAAGGTACAGAGGCAGATTGATGAGATCCTGAGCTCTGAAGGGTGGGAGCATGTCCACATGGCTTGGTATGCAATACCAGTGTGATGCTCACATATCCATGTATAAAAAAAAAGTATGAGGGCAGGGGGCTTATCTGCTTCTGTTACAAGGAGATGTTCAATAAGACTGATGTAGGCAAGGGAGGAGTACGTGCTTGGTTTTTAGAACTCTTGTGTATGGGGAACTTATGTTTTTTTTTTTTTTTTCAGAAAGTATTTATTCTCTCTCTCCTTCCCTCCCTCCCTCCCTTTCAAAAGACCCAGAAGGAAGTATAAGGCTGCCCAAGCAGGACCTTGGACAGAGCCAGGTTCCCTCTCCTGTCTGAGTTAGTCTTTGGTTGGAGTAAATGAGATGGAAGGAATCCTGACATCCTTAAGAGTGTGGCTCAACCATCCTTGGATCACAGCTCCTCAATGATTCCTACACCTTTCGATGCCTTTATGGGGGCAGTAATTTATACTTTCTGGAGTTCATTTTCTCAGGGTGGTTTTTGAACATAGAAACATTTCACTTAAAGCCCGTTTGGTGCGTATTTGGTGGCTCTGGAATGTGTGGGTTGATACAGATAAATAAATGTCTTAGGTAAACAGATAAATGGGTCCAGAAAGTGGGGAGGTCCAGCTCTTGTTAAATACCATCAACTCTTCACCTAGCACCCAATAAACTTCCCCCTTCCCAGGTGCCCACAAATACATGGCACTCTTAGGTGTCTCTAGCCAGAGTGTGGTACCACAGCCCCAGCAGGCATGGGAGTGTGATATGCAAACCTTCCCATGGATAGACTAATTGCTGAACTGCAGGGATATAGTCAACAGTAGTCTCCACCTGTGATCCTCTCAGCTGAGGAGGGCACCTTACTGGGTCACACACTTTAGGGAGATCCATAGTCACATACTACAAGGTCAACAATGTAAGGTCATGGTAGTTCAGGCCAAATGCAGGCCAGACTTGTTCCAGAGCGCTGAGCCTGTATCATGACTTTACTTGATTTTCTCCCTCTTCCCTTTATAGGCATTGATTCCTAAAATATATCTTATACCATCAACTCTGTCTCAGCATCTTTTTCTAGAAACATTACCCACTGAGAGTCTAGAATCCACCCATTTTACATTTTTGGACTGGTTTTGGCCCTTGCCTAATTTTCAAAACAAGGAAGCCCAAACAAACAATAACAAAATCAACCAGAAAAGACATTAAATTGTAGGCTAGGAAAGATTCCCTATCTCATGGAGGTCTGTTCAAGGATGAAGCTAAATTCCACAGAGTCTGTGAAATTAAAGCTTAAAAGATTATGGTTTAAACAAGAGATTATGGCTTAGATGATGAGCAAACAGAAGAGATTTACTAATCACACACACACACACACACATACACACACACACACCATTTCCACTTGGGTTGTCAACTCAGTAGAACTGGATCTTCCTCAGCTGCTCTCTAATACAGCTCATTACTCATTCCCAGTCATGATGTTCTTAGCAGACTAATCCAGGTCAGGGGCCTGACTGGGGACAGAGGCAAGGCCTCAGGAGCTGTAAAGTTGCTACCATTTTAATCCAAGTCCACAGAGCCTCCACAGGGGCCTCAGCATCACGGATTGCACTTTCTCTGTTTGACAGTTTGGGCAGAGGGTTTGCCAAAAGGATTCTTCTGTACAAGTGACACTTGTTTGCCTTGTGACACAGCCCAGCTTGGTGGCCCAGATTAACAGGTGCAAAGTGGGCAAGAAAGGCAGACTGGGATAAGAGCAGGTTTCTACCAGGCTTTGCAGTGAGAATGAATGTCAGGAGGAAAGAAATTCTATGGGTCTGTGGCACTGGGCAACAGTTTTGCTTGGGCTGGACCCTGCAGAAGGTATCTTCCAGGAGAAAGAGACTGCATGGACAGGCAAACATGAGGTCATTGCCTCTGAGCAGTTCCTGACTATGTGATGCTAAGTAAGTACTTCAAATGTATTATCTTACAGAATTGTTGCGATGGTCTCACAAAGTAAGGTTATTATTATTAGCCTATGATATAGATGATCCAACTGATGAGAGAGAAGTGATTTGATCAATGTCATAGAGGCAGCAGGTGGCACAGATGAGACTCGGTCCCACTATTTGGGCCCCAAAATCCAAGCTCTACATCATGCTGTCAATCACCATCTTGCCAAAGTGTGGATTCCTGTAATTCTACTGAAGCATATCAAAATACAAGATCTAATTTCATGCTTTGCTGCAGACCCTTGTTAGGGTTACTAGATTGTGGGGGGAAATCATAGACAGATTGGGTGCAATAGAAACATCTTAGATGGAATGCTAAATTCCACTTTTTAGTCTAAATTCTAAGAAATCCTGGCTATCAAGTATATTTCAAGCCACTCACCCATGAAAGGAGTTCTGGGTCCCCTAAGTATAGTTACAATGCTTGGACCTTAGGCCATGGTCTGTAACCTACTCATGGGAAATACTTGATTGCCTCAAACATTGTGGTGGGTTTCAGAACATAGCAACCATGGTGGTCAGCCAATTCCCATTGGAAATCTGAGAGGCCCATTCTCTTTGCTGGTACATATGCAAAAGTGATCATTAGTGTTGGGCCTTAGTGAGCCATCTGCTGTGGCTTCGCTGTCATCAGCATCCTTATCCCGTAATTTTGGGATAGACAATTTTAAACAGATATTCATCACATTCAGATTGGCTCCACTGTCATCTTACCACTGAAATTCCTCATCAGATATCTGGGCACATACAGTGGGAAGGCAGATCTCTCACTGTGTGAGAGGATCAAGGTGTAAGAAGATGTCAATTGCCAAGACGAACAAGGGTATTTTTAAAGGATGGGTACAAAATGAGAACAGGGTGGCATATGGGAAGAACATCTGGAGATCAGAACTGCTCAAAAGCTCCCATGGGCTGGGTATAAAAAACAACAGATCCTACAGCTGGGAAGAAGAGTCCTTCATGTGACTTTTGGAAAGAGATGGGCATCTCTTTGGGATCAATGCTTGTGATTCCACAGGAAGAAGAATGTCCTTCAGGTTTGGACCACCCTGGAATAGAGACTAAACAGAGACAAAGATCTTGAGGTCAAATGCCAAAAATGTAGTTAAGAGAAATAATGAGTCAGGGATCAGTTCCCACTGGAGGGATAAAGGAAGAGTGGGGGTAAGCTAAAGTCGGGCTTTTATGATCGATTAAATAGGGAATGGAAACAGTCTGCTTCAGCAGAGAAAACCGAAACGTTTCCTGTTGTATACATTTAACACAATACCTAGAAGTTCTTTATGAGAATCTGTTTGCCTTCTACTCTGGGTGTGAGGGGACCCTTGCTAGTTTAAGGAGAGTGGTGATGTGTTCTACTTTTTTTTTTTTTGGATTTTTTGAGACAGGGTTTCTCTGTGTAGCTCTGGCTGTCCTGGAACTCACTCTGTAGACCAGGCTGGCCTCGCACTCAGAAATCTGCCTGCCTCTGCCTCCCGAGTGCTGGGATTAAAGGCGTGCACCACCACTGCCTGGCATGTGTTCTACTTTTGACTTCAAGCATCACTTTGGTAGGTGAATGACACAGAGAACAAGGGAACAAGAAAAGAAAATAAGTATCTTAAAAATGGTAATCTAAGTATCTACTCCTTGATTAATTAATCATAAAATCCAATCTCAGGTCAATCTGCAGAGGTCCAAAGCATAGCAAGTCTTCAGAGTCCCTCAGGGAATGTTTGGCTTCTAGTCTGGGTGTGATGGGGCCATACTTGTTTAAAGAGAGTTGTGACATATTCTCATGCTCTAATTTTGACAGCATCACTTTGGCAAGCTGATGGGACACAGAGAACAAGGTGATGAGGAAAGTAAATGGGGAGACCATTTAGGGTTCTTGAATCATACAAGAGAGAGTCAATGGTGGCTTGGCCAGAGTGACAGCAGCAGAAGGGCGGAGAATGGTAATATTTTTAGTGTATTTTGAAGGTAGATTCATCAGGACTTCCAGATGCTTTTGATACGGGGCATAGAGTCAAGCACGAATGACTGCAGGGCTCTTTGGAGTCTCAAAAGGATAAACTCTTATACTTAGAAGACTTCAGGAGAAGCAGATTTCAGGAAAAAGTCACAAGTCACAAGGTTTAGCAAACCTGGAATGTCAAGTAGAAGACTGGAGACATGGCTGAAATCATTAGCATAAAGGGGGCCGTTTTCAGGTTTCCTAAGACAAATTCTGTGGTGGGAAGATGAGGAAGAATAAAGCAAGGGGACTGAGAGGGAGCCATGAGGGCTGGGAGGACATCGTGGGCTTGGAGTCCAAGGGTAACTGCCGTGTTCTGTGCTACTGGTTCACCAGTGGAAGGGCTCAGAATTAGCATGAGGTTTAATCAGCAGGGTCTCGGATGGGAGTTGTGATAGAGTGAAGAGTTCCATCCTGCCTGCAGAGGCAACAATATCCCACTGGAGTTATACTATACTGGGAGACAACGTCATAGGCAGAACCTAGACATCACTGTTAATTCCCAAGATGCTCCCTATTAGAAGTTCCATCCTGAGGAAATTCTGGTTAGATAAAAAGCATGCAAGGAGGAATGACCTGCTGAAACCGTTTAAGGTCCAAAGCCTTCTGAAGAGGCACTGACCTTGACCAAAGGCTCTGCTGTAACCAGGTCTTATTATCATCATTTTGATGAATCCACCCACTGGCTACTGATGAAAAAGGAGATGCTCATTTACAGATGGGCTCCTGCTCCTGTGTGGACAGAGTGCTGGACGAGGAATCAGAACCCTGGTGGATTTATCAGATTGATTCTTATTTTCAACAAATCTCTTAATAGGATATAGCAGCTTCATTTTCTTCTGTCCCAAGAACCATGCCAGTGACAAACTAAACCTTTACCATAATGCCTGAGAAAGAGGCAAAGACATGAGGACTCTTGCAGTGGAGATCGGCTGCACCAGATCCATCTTTTAGCTTAAGTTTGTTTCACCAATCTATTGAATTTACAACACTCTGTGCTGGTGAGGCTTGTCTCCAATGCTTCTTTCTCAGACAGTAACTTAGATATAGGTCTTCGCCACAGTTCAAAAGCAAAGGGGATTGAATTTGTAGTTTTGTATAATATAAGCAAGTGTTCTTCCAACGAGATATATTCCTAATCCAGCTTTCCTCTGTAAATAATCTCAGACATTTAGACAGAGGAATAAGACTGTTACCAAAAACAAAACAAAACAAACAAACAAGAAACTATACAACAGCTTCTTCACCCCTGGAGGGAAGGCGTCTTAGTTGAGTTCCTGTTGCTTTTTCAAAATATTATGACAGAAACAATTTAAGAAAAGGTTTATTGTCTTGCAGTTTGAGGTTACAATCTATTGTAATGGGAGAGTCAAGTCATCAGGAACTAGAAGCACTTGGTCACATGATGTCCATGACCAGGAAGAAGGAAGCAATGAATGAGTGTACTTAGCCTATTCTTTTCTCCCTTTAGACAATCCAGGATCCCAGCCTTCCTTGTTACCTACAGTGGGTGAGTCTTCCCACTTTAATTAAACAAAGTCAAAATAACTCTACAGGTATGTCCAAAGGCCTGTCTGCAAGCAGGTTCCAGATTTCATGAAGCTAACACAAAAGACCAACCATCCTAGATAGTGTCTGTGAGGTACATGTTACTTTCCATTTCCCAGAGTTCTATGAGATCGAGTTGGTGGTGGGTGGAGGTCTGCTTCTAGGGAATATGACATTGGATATGGACTAAGGAGTTCAAGATGTGGCTTCTCTGTGGCCATCCTTAGCAGAAGTCAGACAGGTTAACTGCCAGCAGCCTGTGACCCCAGTGGTGAAGAAGGCCATCTCCAGCCCTCCTATTCTGAGTTACAAGAGGAGTGATTCAGATAATCTCCAAGTTTTGCTTTTAGTATCTTCTATAAGAGAGTTGGAAGTTTATTATCTCAGTGTTTCTCCATTGTAGGGGAAATGGTGTTTAGTACAACTCTGTACAAATTCAGAAAGAAGAAAAGAAGGGGAGATTGAAGAAGGAGGGGGAGGAGATGAGAAGAAGAGATGGAGAAGAGGGAAAAGCAGACAACAAGATAGGAACTTCCAGGAAACCCCTGTCATTGGAATTAGATAAAGGAGCTCACGAGGAATACAAATGGGCATTTCCTCATATACAATTCAAAACCTGCACATTGACCCAGTGAACACAGCTAGAGGATTGGTGGCTACAACTCAGAGGGACAAGTTCTGTTTCAATGTGACAGGAAGCACTATAAGATCCAAGTCTCTGCTAGCACACTCACAGGGATATAGAGACCCCAATCCTAATTCTTAATCCCAAAGGTTTGTTTTATTTTGTTTGGGAAGAGGAAAAAAAAGAAACCCACTCCCATTCTCCCATTACTACAATAAACACAAAGACAACGGAACTGGCAAAGACAAGAAAGCTTTACACAATCTACAAGTTGCACCAGTAACAAAATGATTGTATTGAAATTTAATCTTACAAAAGAAGTGAACATAATGTTTCCTAAGCAATTTAGGATGGAGGAACAACCACAACCTGCCAAGAACAAGGAACACATTAAGTACTGATTATCCCTTGACATCACTTCTCCAGAGATTGGTAGAAAAGGAGATGGGATGTCGTTGACCCCTCCTCCAGCTTCATAGAGAGTTTGGGGGAATGCAAGGGTTTCATCCGGTTTTCTGAACTGTCTAATTTTCTAATGCCTTCCTGGAGGGATGGGACACTGTGTTGTCATCCTTGATCTCTTTGTCTCCCTGTTCATCAGTGCCTCTGCGTGTGCAGTGTGTGCTTCTCTCTAACATATCCACTTTATGCAATGCTGCCTCACTATGCAATGCCGCCTCTCTATGCAATGCTGCCTCACTATGCAATGCCACATCTCTATGCAATGCCACCTCTCTATGCAATGCTGAGTCTCTATACAATGCTGAGTCTCTATGCAATGCTGCCTCTCTATGCAATGCTGCACCTCTATGCAATGCTGCCTCTCTATGCAATGCTGCCTCTCTATGCAATACTGCACCTCTATGCAATGCCGCCTCTCTATGCAATGCTGCTTCTCTATGCAATAATGCCTCACTATACAATGCTGTATCTCTGCCAGACTGTCAGCTTCATTGGGCAGTCAGGTCATATTTCCATAGGCTGTTACAACCTCCAACAAATGGCCACAAACAGGACAGAGAGGCTAATGCAGCTGAAGGGAAAAGATGCTATTGTTAAGTGTATTGTTAAGTGTTAGGGGAAGGTGGATGGGCCACCCAGCTTTCCAAAGTGGTTGGTTCCTTAGAGAACACTGAGTGTGTTCACAGCGTGGTGTCCCTATATAATGTGCCAAGGCCAGTGACTCCGGTAAAGAACACTGTACTTAGGTCAGTGAGATCCATCACACATGATGTTCTTTCTGTACACAGAAGAATAGCGTTATTCATGGTGACCTGGTGATTCCCCAGGAACAACTAAATCACACCCGAACAGTGGAGCTAACCTTCAAAGAGAGCTGAAGACTTTGTTATGCTTCTGCTGTGTGTGCTCCATGGGAACATAGCAGCACATGGAGGTGTTAGTGAGCCAGCTAGGCTTCTTTTGCAGTTGCCTTGAGATCTTGAGGTCTCCATCACTCATCCGGTACTTGATCACTCACCCAGCTATAACTTCACACTCTGAGTTTCTGTGAGTGCCTAGTTAAGTATGAGCACTGAGTCTTTGTGTGTTTTTCTTTGAACCTTTACTCACGCATCGCTACCACCAAAGGGTGCAGCAGAGAGGTTATCATCTACATTCAAATAGGAAACTGAAACTGAAAATTGATACTGGACTTTGAGGAGGAGAAGATTACCTCTTGCTGGTGAAATCAGAGAAAGCCTTTTGCAGGAGGTCATATTGAACACAGTCTTGAGGAGCTGAAATCACTTGCAGTTACAGCTTTAGGGGTGTGAGGCAGAGTGGGGAGGGTTTGTGTCCTGACTGCAGGATGCTAGAGGAGGGGCTGAAGAACTGGGTCACTAAATAGACACACCATGAGTAGGAGCAGCTTACAATGTAGGAAAAATCTTCCTAGAAAGAAGCCAGCACATGGGTGAGCAAAGCTGCTGATGACTCCTGGCGGGAGGGTGGGGCTGGCTGCCTTTTGTTCTCTCAATGCAGTCAATGTGGATTGTGAAGCATCAGAAGATCCCATGGGTTGCTATTGTATTCCAGCAGGAAAGCTTTCTTTTATTTTAAACAGGAAGGAAAGAAAACAGTTCTCTTGTGAGAAAGTTTAGTGGAAAGTCCTGATTGGAAACAGAATTATTGAGGTAGCAGCTTTCAGTGATCTTGAAAAAATCGCAAAGGGGGTGGGGGAACTGGAAATAAAAGAAATGTAAAAATCTTTAAACACCAGGGAGCTGGAGATGACTAGGTGAGCAATGAGCTTTAACTGGAGTTGATCAATCGGACACTTAATAAAAAGGGAACAAGGTATCTCCTTCCCTGTTGTTTCACATTCAAAATCAGTGGGAGATGCTAGTCCCCATCCAAGGCTATGCTAAGATCAAGACAAAGTCAACATGCCCTCTTGTTCCATCCTGGTATTATGTGTTTATTAAAAGTTGAATGCTCCAGGCAGTAATGATTAGGTGGGAAGACTGTGTGCATGAAATAGGTATGACTAATTCCTTGTCTTTCATTTACTAGCAAGTCTCTGACACATTAGAGTTTGCATTCTCATTTATCAAATGGGAGAAGAGTTTAACCCATATCAATTATCTACTTTGGTATAACATTGATTCAGGTCAAACAATAAACATTGAGTGTCTCACAGTTTCTGAAGATGAGAAATTTAAAAACTGTTTAGCGGGGTCATGTTGGTTCCAATATCTTATCAGACTAAAGTAAAGATACTGGCTGGGACCATGGTCATGTGATGACATGATGGGGTTAGAGTGTCTGCTTTCAAGGTGACTCTTGTGCAAGGTTGGGGACTCTATGTTTTAGCAGGAGGTCTGGTTTCTCTGCATATAGATCTATCCACAGGGATACACAAGTGCTCACCAAGTTAGTGGCTGCTGCTCCTCCCCTCCCCACCCCCTGAGAAAAAGATCCAACAGAGAAAGGCAAGCGGAAGCTATATTACTTTTTATGGCAAGCCTCAGAAACCACACACCACACTTTCTACACTATACGGATAGTGACATAGATCAGTGTTGTTTGGTGTAGGAGGGGAACAAAATAGTTGAATACTGGAAACTAGAATCGATGAGCTGACATCTTGGAGGATGGCCACGTATAGGTCAAATAGTCTCATTTCTCAAGAAAAAAGTTTTGTGTGTCTGTGTGTGTGTGTGTGTGTGTGTGTGTGTGTGTGTGGCCAAGCTGACCAAAAGGACTGCTCTGTTGCATTAGGATTTAGATTAACTCTAATCTGACTTAAGCTACAAAACTATGGCAGACAATTGGTTTATGCATCATGGTCAGAGTCAGTCACAGAGCCAGGGAAAGATGAAGAAAAGCAACTGTGGAAATTTTTTAAGCCAGCAATGAAGGGTTTTGAACTAACAGCAAAAGGTACTCATGGAATACCACTCTGATGGAATCAGTAGTGTTATAGATATTTGCTGTGTATCTGTGTGAATGTGAGTGTGTTTGTGTGTGTGTGTAAACATGTAAGATTCTAATTTTACCATCTCTAGACCTTTTCTCTTTAAAGTTATTCACTGATTTTTTTCATCCTCTTCTTTTCCTTCTTCTCTCATCTTCTTCCTCTTCCCGTAGTTTTAATAATTAAACCCAGGGCCTTGTGCACGATAAGCAAGTACTTGGTCACTGAGCCACTGAGCTACACTCCCAGCCTTGGGTTAACTTTATGGACCTCCACATCACAGAAGCAGCAGGCCATGGGAAGCCTGTCCTCTCTTTAATCACTGCTATAGACCTGAGTGTTAGAACTGGCCCTCAGTAAATACTCACTGATTAAGTGATTAGACCATTTGGTGCTGTCTGGGATGTGTGAAGATCTCTTCCTGCCTTGGCAACATAAAGGCACTGTAGCCTCAAGCTCTCCATGGGAACCCTCATAGACCTGTGAACAAAGGGGCTCAGTGTAGCCCACAAGAAACAGAGACAATAGCTGGCTCAGCCATCTTTCTGTGCATTAGGCACAGTTGGAACCTGAGTACCAGGACAGACGCAATTGGCAGCTCAGAAGAGTCACAGGCATTTTATGGGTCATGTGTATACCTAGCTTCAAAATGCACTTAATTTCGCAATGTACAAAGAATTTAAGAAATACTAAAAACCAAAAGGAAACTAAAATTCAAAGAAAAAATATATTTAAACTCTTAAAATCTATAGAAAAAATCTCATTTCTCTCCCCCCAAGGACAGAAAGTTCTGCTGCTTTCATACAACTGCCAAGTGGTTTGACAATAGCCAGCCTGCTGGTAAACAGGCCTTCAGACTCAGTGAAGGATTTAGTCACGTATATGAAGTCACTATTTCTGGTGCCTATTGATCTCTTCTCTGATGGGTCCCTCTTGATACAGGAGAGTTAAGAGCAGGCAAACAACCTCAGAAATACCTGATACCAAGCCCATTCCACATTGATTTCTTTTCTTTGGGAATGAAGAGAAATTTGGAGATGCAAAATTGCACATATATCATTATCCTCAGCAAGGCTGCCTGAAGCCTTTTCTTTGTTTCCTGTGCCTCTCAGGGTGGAACGTCATGCCCTGCTGGGCTCATCTCTTCAGTGGGCAGGTGCCATGCTGTAGCCAGAACCACTTAGAGCAAAGCCCACTCAAAATTTAAATCCAATCCCAAAGACTTATCAAGTCATGTCCAGTTGGGGCCAAATCAAAGCCAGAGATCAATTATGTGTAGGATCCTTTTGCTTCACACTCATACTTGAGGCTTTACTGGGTAAACATCATTTCTTTGACTAGGGTCATTACAAGGTTGTAAAGAACAGGTGGCTTTTCCCATGAGACATGTTTTAGTTAGGGTTTCCATTGATGTGAAGAGACCCTATGACCAAGGCAACTCTTTCAAAGGACAACATTTAATTGGAGCTGGCTCACAGGTTCAGAGGTTCAGTCCTTTATCATCAAGGCAGGAAGCATGGCAGCATCCAAACAGGCATGGTGTTAGAGAAGAAGCTGAGAGTTCTATATTTTGTTCTGAAAGGAACCAGTAGAAGACTCTCTTCTGTGCTGGGCAGAGCTTCAGAGCCCATCTCCACAGTGATGCACTTCCTCCAACAAGGCCACAGCCACTGCAACAAGCTCACATCTCCTAACAGTGCTACTTCCCATGGGCCAAGCATATTCAAACCACCACAAGACAGAAATCTCAAAACCTAACTGCACACATACCATAGCTATATGAAGTTTTTCCTGAGAGATAGTCTTAGGTGAACCACAGTGAGAGTGTGGTTAATTCCCCCCCCCCCCGGGCTGAATGATGCTTTTAGTGATAGCAAAAAAGAATCTTCTAGAAGGACATGTTAATTGGCCTTCAACTAACCACTCATCTTTTTGCCAGGCATTACTGGAACCCACTGTTCCTTCTCCCATCAGTACTAGATATGCTTATATAATGCTCCAAATTAACCTGTAAGCCTCATCTGCCAAGGGACCAGGAATGCTGGGAATTGTAGTTCTTGGAAAATAACAATGCCTCAAGGGAAAGTATGGAAACCTTTAGGTTTGTCTTTATAAATCCCTGTAACATGTGACTTGGGGGCATTCTCAGCTGGGAAATTCCAGAGAATGGTCCTGACCAAAGTCCACCCCTTGGTCAATGTTTAATATTTAATTAAGCTTGCTTTCAATTTGACCTAAAATGATGGAATTGGTTTTTTCCTCTGGCTAATCTCAGGATTAACACTTACTGTGTTGCAGAACAGGAAACAGGGATTCTGTGTCTATGAAGAGGGAAGAACTGAGAGGAGGGAAGGAGGAAGGGAGAGATTGTGAGGGGGAATGTTCAGGTCATGCTGTGCTTAGCATAGGGGATCACTTTAGGACAAATAGAGAAGAGTGTCAGTGGCCTGGATTCAGGGTTGTCCAGACTTGGGTGTGAAGCTTAACCCTCTACCTGGGTGACACTGAAAAGCAGGTGGACTTCAGTTTTGTAAGAAGATTCTCAAGAATCTTTCTGGATAGAGAAGATCAGTGGCTTCATGAAGTCCTATCCTAATAGCAAGGGCATTGTGGGGGCTTGGTGTTGAGGGGGTAGGTGAGAGTGATCCCAGACCAACCACTGACACTGCTATTGCTGAGCTCTCTGTTTCCCCATGTGAAAAATGGGCAAAATGACAGGATTATCCTCAAGGGCTTCTAGAAAGATCCAATGAAAGACTGTATGAGAACAACACAGCACTGCAGCACACAACAGCCCCCAATGTGTGGTACAGATAATTATATTTTTAAATAACATTGCTAATATGGCTATTTCAATTTTCATTACTAGTATAAAGTATGACTAAAACTTACCTGCTTTTAATCACACTTTGATAGTCTTATTTAAAGTAAATCGTGTTAAGTACAATCTAGATTTATACACCTACATAGTGATATGATTTCATGAAATGAATTATTTATGTGGAACACTGTCCATATTGCTTTTGTTAAGAAAAGCTAACTCACTCCCCTCCCTCAGGAAAAATTCAAGCACTTCATACTTTGTGCAGTCCAACTTGAAGGATGCTCAAATAGTATATAGTTGTATTGCAAACCAAATACTCTGGAATCTAGAATCTCTGAGACCATAAAGGGTCAGATCAAACCTGGGTTCCTGTTGAGTAACAGGGTGGTACTTATGATTTCTTTGTTTTGGGGGAAGCTGGGATTTCAACTCCGCTGCAAGATCACAGGAGTAAGAGATGGTACAGATAGCTGGACTTTGGGTGTGTCTCCTTTTTCTGCCAACCTATGATGGAAGGGTTCCCAGTCAGTTCTTGCCTTTTGTTAGCCCAGGGATTAGGTATTCTCAGAGCAGAACCATAGCTCTGGGCATCAAAGGGATGGGGATACCTAAGGGGGCTCCTAGAAATGCTGAAAATAGAGAGCCAAGACCTCCAGGCAAGATGCCCTGTGCAGGAGTTGCTATAAATCCCTTAGACAAGCTCCCACACTGGGCAGGAAGGCCAGGCCAAGGTTTGTGGTGTCAACACGGCTGGGATGGTGGGTGAAGGGATATAATTTCAGCTGCAGAGGATCTTGATGAGCTATGTTGTTTGGTGGAGGAAGACTGAGATAGAGCATTACCACAAGACCAGAGAAGCCTTGCAGAGGCCTGATATCATGTTCATGCCTATGCACATGTTCGTGTTCACACTTAAGTTCCATAGAGCTATTATCAACCCAAATGTCTCCAGGGTGGAGGTGAATGCATGGACACTGGGGCTAGTCATATGTGTGTGTGGTGTTCGGCTTGGCTATTAGTTGCTGCAGGTTTCTGAATAACTCTTCTCTTGCTTGGAAATCTCACGTTCTCATGTTTTCTGCTAGTTACTTTTCTCACTGCTTTGACCAACCAAATACATGAAAGAAGCAATGTAGGCTGCTTTGGGCTCATTTATTTGGGCTCATGGTTGAGGGGCTACAGTTTATCATGGCAAGGAAGATATGATATCGTTCAGCTCCTGTCTACCATGATGGAAGCCTGATGTCCAGCTTGCTATATGTCATGGACCAAGAAACAGAGAGTCTGGGTGAGAGACCAAGGCTACTCCTTCAAATGTCCACCACCACCAGTGACCCACTTCCTCCAGCTAAGCCCAGCCTCCTAAAGAGGTTTCACAATCTCTCCAAGCAGTGCCGCCAGCTGGGGACCAAATGTTCAAACACTTGAGCTTGAAGAGGTCATTCCTCACTCATATCATAACAGTTCTCAAGATGTGAGGACAGGACTCTGTTTGGTACCGAACTGATTGTTTATTGTCCTTCCCCACGAGGCTATAGTGGTGGGGAATGATACCTAGACTATTTTTACTATTTTTACTTAATAGTCAAGGAAGCTAAGTCATGATGGTGTCAAGCAAATTCCACAGGTCACTTAGTCCTGATTCAGGGAGGCCAGAATTAGAAGGAGTCCTCCTTAAGAACCATATAAAAACCCTGGCTCAGTGCTTGTACATTCAACACAAGATGACTAATATTTACAATCCTTCTCTCTGCCGAGGGCCAGAATTGGAGCCATACATCTTAAATACTTGCTTCCATTAAAACTGGGAGAGTCACATTTCATTAGAATGCATCTTCATTTATGAAAGATGACGGATGAGCAAAATTCTTTTATTTTATTGTTGGAGAAATTAAGAAAATATATTTTAGCTTGATATTCTTATTTTTTTATATCTGTAATGGTAGAGCTGGGTTTTTATGATGGTGTTGAAGAACAGTCTTGAGATCCTTGAGAGATTTCAAGAGAAGATGAAGCTCCTTATTAGGGGTTCTCCTGGGACCTAACTGCCCACAGAGAATTTATGTAAGTCTAGGGAGTGCTGTCTACTTGTCTGTGTATGGCTCATCTAGGCTGAGCTGGCAGAGTCAACAGCCAGAGCTCCAGGCCAGGCAAAGCTGGGGGGAAGGGCTTGTCCCTCCCCCCACTTCCATAAAAGTAACTATTTCTTATTTTGATTTGGTTTATCACTTTCCTCCAAGAGCAGTGAGGCATTCTCCCAGCAAGACTCCACTGGGCTTTCACAGTGAGCATGGGCCAAAGCATCCCAGGACTGTGGAGAAAATGTGGATTTGAGAAAGAAACTATCAGGGGCCTCCAAGGACTTTGTCTCCCCAGCTCATCTAAGAAATCACCTGTCTGCCCCATTCTAGTCTTTTCTCCATGTTCCCAGAACAGAGTTGACTCTCCTAAGAGACTATCCACTAGCAAGAAGAGCTGAATCAATGAATCCTGGCCACCATCATTAACACAAGGTGAGAACTCCGATCTTTGCGACAGACTTTCAAAGCACTAGAACGTAGCAGAATTAGATACCAGTATCAGAAAAAGACTTCAAAAATCCCTTTTATCCACTGCCTACATGCCACCACTGGGGCACATATAAATGTAGCTCAGAATGAAGTCTGAGCTCTAAGAGGAAATGTGATGTGATCTTGTTTTTCACTCAGAGATGACTGGCCACCTGGGTAGCCAGCCTCAGTATTTTTGGCAGGAGGTTCCCCAACAAAGAAGTTCTAGGGCACCCCAGACAAATTATCTTCTAGACCATGAAGAAGTACATGACAGTCTAGGACGCCTCTTCCTTCATGAGATGTGTGCTTCTGGAGCATCCTTCATGAAGGCCCCTCTGCACCTTTTTGTGTCACTGGCTTCTGTTTGCTCCTCAGAGATTAAGAACACATTCTGTGATCAAACTGCTAAACTCTGAATCCTAACTCTGCTTTTCCTGAATGCGTGGCCTGGGGCAAGTTTCTCTCCCTCCCTCTCTGAGTTCTGCTTTCTTATCTGTAAAATGAGAAAAACACAGTATCTCCATCACGGGATCGATCTGAGGATGCAATGAGTTAATACACATCGTTCTGCATTAACTCCGCTGAGATCCCCCAAAAGATTAGCGATTAACACAAAAGATGTTCTTAATTTACAATAAAAACAGATAATAACATGGAGCAGAAGACAGTTGTATATTGTTTTTTAAAAAGGGAAAATAAATGATTCGGTGGGGAGGCAGGACACGTGTCTTTGGAAGCTGCATGCTGCAATAATCAAAGACAGCCAGAGTGGAAACAAAAATCAGGGTTAGTGCATCGTGACAGAGACCCGAGAATGATCTGAGCAGGCCATGGGGTAGTGACTAGCCATTCCTCCTCATCCCTGTCTCCCCGTTGCTGGCCACTGCACCACATGTCCCAATTCTAATTTTCCATGTTCCAACTACAGCCCCACCTTCATCTTGGAGGAAAAAGAGTCACAAACAAAGCATACTCAGAGCAGATTTCTTCCTCATTTCCCAAGGAGTGGCAATTTGTGTGCATCTCCCTACAGGAAAAGGAGGGCAGACCTCCTCCTCTCTGCCATGTACGAGCAAAGTGGCCCCTTTGTTGAGTCTGGGCAGGACAGAATGTCTTGCTTTGCCAGCGAAAACCAGATATTTGGTTAACAAAGGCCACTGTCCATGTGTTCTGCACATGAGCCAGAAAGGCTAATGAGCAACACTTATTTCTCCTCTTTTGGAGAGTCAGAATCAGGTTCAGGATTAAGACTTCCATTTAAATGTAGAGGTGGATCTACTCAGAAGGAAAGGCTGCTGGGTAGGGGTTGGGGTTTGGGGGAAGGGGGACATCCATGATTTTCTTCACATACGTCAATAGAGATTAGCTGGCAATGAGAGTAGCTGTTCTGGAAAAGGTTTTGTCACATTAGAAAAACAAAACCAGAAAGCTCATAGAGTTTCTCCTGGTTTTCTCTGCTGCTTCTGCATTTTAAAATTGTAAATTGAGCCCTTCTTGTCTGATGTCACAGACTGCCTGGAACAAAGACAGCCTGATGGTACTGCAGTCAGGTATGAGATGGTGAACTAGCTAAGCTGTGTCGGGGGTGGGGGGGGGGGGGCAGAGAAAGGATGGGTCAAGTGACACTGTAGTAAATGTGTAGATCACAAGTGTTCATTTCCAGCTTTGCCATCTGCCAAACCATGACTGGCAGGAGTCTGTGAATCCTTGTCGATTTGGCAGTCATGAACATCAGTTTTTGAGATGGGCAGTGCTACCCAGGGTCTCTATGGAACTGATCAGCCAGCATTTTGACTACAAAGCTCTGTCAATGGGTGTCATGTCTCCTTGATAGCTGGGTTGTTTAGTGAGGTTATGGAAGACTGATAGTCACAATGGCTACCAAGTAAAAATGACTAGGCAGTAGCTGATAGATGATGGAGTTTTTAGTTAAAAATGTGGGGTTTGTAGTTAAAATCAAGTTAAAAGTTAATTTGTCTGTGGGTGGGGCCTCATGCAAGCAGCTAAGGAATGACAGGAGCAGGGGTTTTCCATAGGCATGATCTTCCTAATTGGTTATCCAATACCAAGTGGTCATCCCTGAAATCACATGAAGGAACATGGATCAGATTGAGTAGGCTGTATTTATGTATTTAAGCATTGATATAAATATACAATTGAAGAAAAAGACGATGTGAATTGAGATGGAACATTGATAGATACATGGGAGGGGAGGAAAGGGAAGGGAGAATTAGGCATTTTAACTGAAAAAATTTAAAGGATAATAATTTAAAAAGTAAAAGTTAATTTTTGATTAATAAATACATTTTGCTATTTCAGTGACCCTCCCGTGTTTCTGGATCTGAGAAAGAATTGCTGACTTCACAATATGTTCAGTGGAGACAGACTCTAATTTCTCACGGCCAATTTATCACCACTAATAGAGTCGATAAATATTCTGCAGCCCACTTACACTGTTCAAGCTAACAGTCCTGGTGTCCTGTGTGATTTATCGCTTTCCTTCACCACCATTTTCAACGCATCACCCTCTTAGTGTCACCTCTGGGAAGTCCTCTGAATCCAGCAGCCACCTCTCGCTATCTCTCTCCAGCTGCAGAATTCACTCGAGGCCCATAGTTTTCTTACTGGTTTCCACGCTGCCACATTTTCTCCATAGATCTGTCTTACTGACTAGACTGGCTAGCCAGAGAGTTCAAGGCATATGCCTACCTCTACATTTTCCTTTCCCCAGCACTGGGGTCACAGATGCATGCTGCCATACCTAGCTTTTATATGGATGCTTGGGATCCAAATTCACCTCCTCACAGGTGCATGGCAAGTAATTTATGAACTGATCCATCTCCTTAGGCCCCATTCTAGTCTTACCTCAGGAGGCAGGCAGAGATGCCTCTGGGGAGGTCACAGACTAAGATTGTTACCTCTCCTCATAGACCAGAGACTCCTGTGTCTTTGTAGTCAGTCACCTCATACATTTCAGTGTTGCTAGAGAGAGCACTAACCACCGGGCATGCATCTTCCTAGTAGCTTTGGCATTATTATTTTCTTGCTCTGCCTTGTGAGACTAGGAGACCAACATTTTCGAGTATTTCCAGGGACTGCAGTGGTGTGTCTGTTCACATGGTATGTTCCCTCTATTCAAAGTGACTCAGATTAAGTGTGTCATCTGAGTCAATCTATATTTTATTTTATTTATTTATTTATTTATTTATTTATTTATTTATTTTGGCTTTTTGAGACAGGGTTTCTCTGTGTAGCCCTGGCTGTCCTAGAACTCACTCTGTAGACCAGGTTGGCCTCGAACTCAGAAATCCGCCTGCATCTGCCTCCCAAGTGCTGGGATGAAAGGCATGCGCCATCACTGTCCGGCATTCAATATATATTTTAAATGGTACTGTTTTCTTTAGAGTGGAAAGGAGTATTCTGTACTGCATCTAACTATTAGCATTTGCGGTAGTGATCTTCCTGGAAATTCTTTATAGGCTAGCATCTCCAGCATAGTGTGTACTCTAAACCTTCCTAGTCTGCCTTGTTTCTTAATATCATTAACTCATAATTGATACTACATATCTCCTTCCTAGTTCCCAAGCCAAATGTAATTCACCACCTTCTCTCTCTCTTGATTTCCACCTATCTATCCATCCACTGTCATCTGTCCATCGTCTGGTATCCATCATTCACCCATCAGTCTACATTCCTACCTACCTACCGATTAGTCATATTTGTTGGATATTTAATAACATCCTATATCTTGTAGCCCAATTCTAGGATGCAGTTCTTTTCACTGGCATCTCTCCAGTGCTTAGAACAATGCTCAGTATGTATTAGGCACACAGTATAACCTGTTAAACCAAGGTCTTACTGAGCTGGGGTGTTAGTTCAGTGGTCTGAGACTCGCTCTGGGTTCATTTATCAGTGGATGAGTACTCTGGCTTTAAATCCACAGATGCCAGATAATATTATATATAAACAGGTACATACTTTCAACCCTCAGGTGTTGGCCTGTGGATCCTTCCTCGGGCATTTTGATTGTGGTTGCTTGCACTCAAATCATGAAATCTGTTCTTTTATGTCATAGTTCACACAGCCCTCCATAAGTATGATCCACCACTATCTATGGTAGTGAGAAGTGAGACCAGGACATGGTGTGGAGACCATCCTGAGGAAATAAGGAGGCAGGTTCAGTCTTGCTCTGAATACTCTTAGGACTTGCTAACGCTCCTGTGCCAGGGAGCTTTTCTATGTCCTTTTACTGAGGTGAAGTTACAGGGCCATGGTCAGAATATTTCACCCCTGTTGCTGTGTGGGCCTGCTGGCACATAGGACACATAGGAAATGAAGAATCTCTATGACAGGAGCCAGTGTAGCTGGGTCCCTCAGGCAGATTTATTTTGGAGCTAGGAGACTTTACACAGCCAAAGCTTGTGAGCTTAATTGGTGGTGTACAGACATCCAGGTGAGGGTGAAGGAGGTAACCATGCCCACAGTTCCCTTTCTTTTTTCTTTTTCTTTTCTTTTTTTAAAGCACTCTTTGTAAGTCCATGTATTAATCTTAAGTAGTATTTAGAACTCCTGCATTAAGATATTTACCATCTTACCACTGGCAGGTTCTTTTGTTGGGAAGAGGCTTCAACAATTAGAAGAGAACCCCAGGTTATCTTTTTGACTCTTACATTTTTCTAGAAAAGTTGAACCCAATCATCTGGCTGGCTGTCTTTGGGATTTTTTTGAGAAAGGATCTTGATATATAGCCCAAGCTGGCCTCCAAGACAGAGACTTTGTCTCAGTGGAGTGTTGGGATCACATCTGGTGCCTTGATAGGATTTCTCACTAACATTCTTAGCAACTGCTCCAGAACCGTCCATCCTAAAGCTACTTGTAAAAGCACATTCCAGAGCTGGCCAGTGGTGGCACATGCCTTTAATCCCAGCACTCGGGAGGCAGAGGCAGGCGAATTTCTGAGTTCGAGGCCAGCCTGGTCTACAGAGTGAGTTCCAGGACAGCCAGGGCTACACAGAGAAACCCTGTCTTGAAAAACCAAAAAAAGAAAAAGCACATTCCAGAAGACATGGCTGGAGTAATCTTCACATCTACCAATGTCACCACAACAGAAAAGGCACAAATACCTAACGGACTAAACAGTGGAGACTAAAGAACTGAACACTACTCAGTGTCTTCAAAACACAATGGATAAGTCAGAGGCATAGCAAACAGGGATGATTTGTGAAGAATGTACATATAAAGTCACAAATCCTCCAGGGCTAAATAGTTCCTTAGTGTACATTCTGTTAGATCAGCAAATAAAAACGCTTTTAAGTTTTAAGGAATTAAGACTGTACCTGCATGGTTCTAAAATGTCCACAATGCTATATAATCCACTTAATTTTACATGAAGATATAAAAAATAAATATTACCATGCATTTCCCACTGACATTTAAAAAGATCTCACAAATAAATAACTTGAAATGATGTCTAGAAAACTTCCTACATCTTAGTTCTGAAGGTTTTTATACTATCCTCAACGAAAAAACAAGAGAGCTTATGTTACTAACGCCCCTAAGTGGTAGAGGATGGTACACAGACCAAACAAGCTCAAGCTGGAGTGCAAACACCTTTGCAACGCAGGTTTTAACTGGAAAGGTTTGTGAACAATGTTTTTTTTTCAAGGGCATGCTGGAAATGATGGAGAGTAAGTGGCAGAAATTGGGTGTCCTTTTCCAGGCAATTTCCTATCCTATTTCAGTTTCCTAAAACATCCCTGGTTAAGACTCTTGTGATTAAAATGATGGTGTTTATAAAAGCTCATCAGGCTCCTCATTAAAGCTGAAGTCACACACTAGTGACAGGTGGTCTGAAGGGTAATAGAAGGATGGGAGCCGGTTAGGCCCAATCTGCTCTTCAGTGAGTAGGTCCAGAGCAGACATGACACTCAGAGCATGTCTGGAGTACCAGATGTAGTCCAGCGTGTGGCGACACTCCCCTGAGGTCCAGATCTTCCAGGTTGTGTATGGAGGCTCTGACTGTCCATCAGGACTCAGCAGTTTGTAGGCGCTGTTGAGATTGAGACTGGAAGAAGCAACGTGTTTATAGACATCTTCAGTTGGTTCTGCGTTGAAGTCCCAGCAGACTATCAGGGTGATCTTTGCTCCCTATGTGATGTTTTGCAGGTTCTGGAGGAGGTCACAGCTCAGAGCTGTTCGGAACCGCTTCCAGCCAGTGTGTGCTTTCAAGTGGGTGACAGCAATGCAGAATTGTCACCCAGGTTCCTTGCACTCCAGGCCACCTGATTGGTTTTTAGGGTCATGGCTGTCAGCCTAATATTAGTGCTGTTGATGAGCTTGAATCGGCTTTGGAGAAAGAATAAGGCGCAGCCATCTGGACCATTGCTGTGTTCCACATCTAGACATGGTGACCAGGGCTTGGGGAAAAATGTGCCTTGGTAGCCCAGTCTACTAAGGAGTGGTTGGAAGGTGTCAAAATAGTGGTCCACTTCTTGGAGGCACAATATATCTGGCTGGTAAGCCAGGATTTCCTCCAGGAAATTCCAGGCATTTCCTTTCTTCCCATTTGAGTGCTTCCACAGGGCACTGCACAAAGTTGTCTTTGCCTTCTCCGAGAGCTTGGGGG
>JADRCH010000019.1:7267491-7335445 GCA_019843965.1 Rhynchomys soricoides
CAGGGCACTGCACAAAGTTGTCTTTGCCTTCTCCGAGAGCTTGGGGGAGGATGTTCCACTGCATGGCTCTAATGGGAGAGTGGCTACAGGAGTAGTCTGTCCTCAGGTCCACAAAACCCCTCTGGTATCGGGGCGGCCGAGTGTGCAGAACAGCCTTGCATTCGTCTAGAAGTTTCTTAGGATCAGTGGGCTCCAGATGTTCTGGGTCAGCTGAAACCAAATACTTGGGGTGCTGAGCGGCTGCACTGCTGTTGAGTGTCTTGGTGAGAGCACTGTAGAGTCGACTGGTGACGTTTCCCATGGAACTCACTGTTAGGGGACGCGACCTCGCAGCGCCTGAGGCCGCCGCCTGCAGTTGCGGGGATGCAGGCTGGGATCCGAGCACTGGCGGGGCGAGCGTTCGGCGCAGGCTGGGCACGAGTGTGTGGCGCAGGCCGGGGGCTTCCCTGGGCAGCAGGGCCAAGCAGAGCCGCTGCGGGCTCTGATACACGCCCGGGCACTGCGGCCCAGGGCCGCTGCGCTGCGGGGTGCTCCTTCCTCTTCGTCCCTCGGCGCCAACCAGGCGAGCTGTGCCTTGAGGCAGGCGGGCGGTGGCGGCTCACTCCACAGTTCCCTTTCAACCTGCTTATGCCCTCTGCTTCCTATGGTTTTCATGATGAGAAAGGCATTGATCTGTGAGTGTTGGGATGGCTGTCATATGCCTGGCAGCTTAGGGTGTGAGACTTCTTATCTAAATGGACTCACTGTAAAAACTGGAGAAAGAACTTGACATTTCTATGCCACTGGCTGGACCCTGCAACCCTTCTGACCCACTAGTGTGGTGAGATTATTAAATACTTTTGAGTCTCAGTTTTCTCTTTGAAAACAGTCTTCTCTTCTGGGTTATCTGAGGAAAAAAATAGTGAATATATCTAAAGATGCACGAACAGTGTCCAGTACATGATCAGCATGTGCTTGTTACATGGGTTGGGGTTCTGGCATGAAGATAAAAGAGGAAACCAGCTGAGCATCAGCATCCCACCCCCTCTGCTTTCTGATCGCAGATGCAATATGGGCAACTATCCTATGCTTCTGCTGGCATTATTTCCTTGTCATGATGGACTACACACCCTCAAACTGCGATGCAAACCCTTCCTTCCTTAAATTGCTTCTGTTAGGTCTTTTTCATGTCCTGTGGTGATGGAGAGAAGGTTCTGGGATCCCTTTGGATTGGCAGCCAGCCAGCCCTTATTACAGCTTTTCCAAGGAGGCAGGCAGTGACCTGGAACTCACTTTCCAGGAGCCATGTGAGGCTTAACATGGAAGGAATGCTCACCCCACCTTCCAGGGACTCTAGCTCTCCACCTCACATTTCTGAAAATATGCATCTTGGATCTTGGTTCTTGCTAATTTTACTTTGCTGAGCACAAGGGCACTGACCTTGTCATTTTCTTTGGCACAGTTGGAGAGTGTGGTTTCGCAGTGCCTCTCTTGTAAACCCAAATGAGAGCAACAGCACTAATAAAACATCTCGATGACCATGCTAAATCATTTCTAATGACCCTGTTCTCTATTGATTTGAAAATTAAAAACTAATTGGACAGAAGGACTCAGAGGAGTGGTTGGGTACCATGATTTAGAGACTGCCAGGACAAGAGAGTAAGGAGAACAGCCAAGTGGCAGCATGAACAGACAGAGATTTGAACAGACTTTTCACCAAGGAAGATGGGCAAATAATCATGGGAAAAGATGCTCAGAGCCATGCCTCTAAATGCAAACTGAAGGCACAGAGAGGTACTCACCATGTGCACCAGAATGATTACAGTCACAAGGCAACAAACCAAAGTAAAACTGTTCACACCAAGTGCTGGTGATAATGCAAATAACTGAGATCTCACTGGTTGGGATGGGATGGAAGACGGGTACCCACTGTGAAAAGGAGCTTTTGGAGCTTTTGATTCAAAAAGCAAACAACAAATATGCCATGATAGCCTGAATGTGAAATGACCCCCAATGGCTCATGGTTTGAATGCTTGGTCTCTATCTGGGCGGTGCTAGTTTGGGAGGGTCTAGAAATTCTAGGGGTGGCATCCATCTGGAGAGTATAGGTCACTGGGTAGGTTCTTAGGTATGCATTATCTCTGTTCCCTTCTAGACTCATCCCCTGATTTCTGTGCGTCAAGAAATGGAGAAAAGTCTCTACCATATGTTCCCATCACTATGATGTCCTACTTGGCCACACAGGGTAAGAGACTATGAACTCTGAAACCATGACTCCAAAAATAAATCAAATAACTGTTGCTATTTATTTGGCCATAGTAACACAAAAGTTATCTATCTATCTATCTGCCTATCATCTGTCTATCTACCAACCTACTCTCTCTCTCTCTCTCTCTCTCTCTCTCTATCTGCCTATCATCTATCTACCAACCTACCCACTATCTATCTATCTATCTATCTATCTATCTATCTGCCTATCCTCTGTCTATCTACCAACCTACCTACTATCTATCTATCTATCTATCTATCTATCTATCTGCCTATCATCTGTCTATCTACCAACCTACCCACTATCTATCTGCCTATCCTCTATCTACCAACCTACCTACCTTCTATCTATCTATCTATCTATCTATCTATCCATCCATCCATCCATTCTCCCACCCACCCATCCATCCCTTGATACAGTAATCCTCCTCGGTTATGTGATCAGAAACAACAATGCATGTCCATATAAATACCAACCACAGCACTGTGTGAGAGCAGCTCAGAAAGAAAGCTAGGGAGACAGCTTAAGATACAGCCCAGGCTCAGCCATTTCATCACAGCTCTGCATTGTATGCTATGTATGCTAAGGAAAGACCAGAAGCTATGCTTTTGATATGGAATAGATTAGATTCTTAGCTCTAGAGAGAAGGTGTGGGTGGTTCTTGCTAACATAAGCTAATCTGGTAACTCTAGTTAGAATAGTTGCTCAAATCTAATGGGCTCACCCAGATTTTTGTTCGATGATGTTAAGTAGGGGCTTGACAGTGGGGTGGGCAAGGTGACTTTTTCTTTTTCTTTTCTTGGTCCATGTGGTATGTGTGTATGAGGCCTGAAACAGCTATAGTCATTTATTTATTTATTTATTTATTTATGCCATGAAAGAAAACTAATCAGAGACAGAGGACAGAAATGATTACAGGTAAGAGAACAATAGGGTTTGAGCCTTGCTCAAACCATACACTTTCCTGTGTAGGTCTCAGTAAATTCTCTTCAGTTATGATGTATTTAAACTTGGAGTTTTGTTACCTGAAACCTAAATCCTCTGCATTCATTTACATGTGGGACTGAAGATGGATCTGGTGTCAAGAGACAGGAACAGTCTGGGAAACGATGGTACTCCCAGGGTCAGAAAACAAACAAACACCACTCAAGGACACAGCCTGTGGTAGGACTATGACGTCACAGAAGGGCTGCTTATGCTGAAGGGCTGCTTGGTCCTCTTCCCAGAGCCAGCACTGGTATGAGAAAAGCTGAGCTTGAAGATTGGGCTTTTGAGGTTAAGGCCACTCCTCCGATTTAGTTGGTCTGGGCTTAGAGTCTCGATCTGCATTCTACCTCCTATTACCTGCAGGAACTGCTGAGGAACCTCTATTTTCTCAGGTAATAGAATCCAGGTGATAGAGTTCTCCATTGCACAATCTTTGCCTAGGTCCACCCCTGCACCTTGCATGCTGCTTTCTTGCCTCTGACAGGACCGAACATGAATTCATCCTACCCGAGAGGAGGCCTTAGATTCTTAGTTCTCCAGGGGTCATTCCAGCTCTTTTGCCCCATCATCTCCCATTTACAGTGGATACTTGGCCTCCAACACCAGATTTGGAATAGGTGGGGTGTGGTTTTAATTCATAGTTCATAGTCCCTAGCCAATCTGGTGAATCAGAATTGATT
This sequence comes from Rhynchomys soricoides, assembly GCA_019843965.1. NCBI lineage: Eukaryota > Metazoa > Chordata > Mammalia > Rodentia > Muridae > Rhynchomys > Rhynchomys soricoides. Next base: position 7,271,407 of record JADRCH010000019.1, read on the forward strand.
CCCAGAACTGAAACGTGACAGATGATGTGTTTGGTTTCATCTGGAGAGCTGTAACCTGGGAATTAGCATACACAGTAGATTGTGGCTTTTCTGTTGTGTTCCTCAGTCCAAATCTCCATTATTGGTGAAGCAAAAGCTCAGCTGTGGAAGATGTTTTTGGATTAAAATAGAAGCTTCTAGATGTGTCTCAGTTGTGCTGAGTGCTTCTACCCTCCATTTTGGGTTGCCACTATCTTGTTGTTATGACCATTCCTTGCATTGCTTCAAATCCTACACCCTAAACTTTGGAAGGACACACACAATCTCAGTCTAATAGATAAGAGTACAACAGTTATACCTGGAGGCCGTGTAACCAGAGGCTTCCCACATGGACTATGTAGTCAGTAGGTGTGCCTATAATAGTCTTAACTACCTCAGTAGATCCCTCCTTCCAAATTGCTAGCATTCATTTCGTAGCTTGTTAAGAAGAATACTATTTTGCACCTTAAAACTCAGTGAGTGCATCTGTACAAATACAGAGCATTGTTGGATGTGGTGTCCGAATAAGCTCACTGAATAGCAGCTACTATTTATTTTTGTATCCTGGGCTAGTTTTTAATATGAGTTGTGAAGCATGTGGTTTTAAGTGAAAGGCTTTCTATTTAATGAAGCTATAACCTCTGGCAGAATTAACTATCAGTCACTATTAATTTGTACTTTTCTCCCCAGAGGTTACAGTACACCACATGCTTTGTATATCTTATTTCATTTAAATGCCTTATTAAAAATTATAGATATGGATCTGTGGCAGTGCAGTGTTTGCCTAGTGTGTTTGATGCCTTGGGTTTAAACCCTAGCACTAAGTAAATAAAATTTTAAGAAAGGTTTAAAAATATTTTTTAATAGTTTTTCATTTTCCAAAGGTGATCCAACTTTCAAATATGTCAGTTTAGTCAAGGAGACAGTTTGGCTGCTAAAGGCCCCCTTTGCAAGCATGAGGACTTGAGTTTGGGCAGTCACTGTGTGTCACAGTGCACATCTGTAATCTCAACATTAGGAGAGTAGAGGCAGACAGTCCCACTGAGTCGATGAGCTCCAGGTGTAGTAAGAGAATCAAGTAGAGAATGATTGAGACCCATGATGTTGACCTTTGACTTTCACACACACCAAACCTCTCACACACATGTGTACGTACACACACACACACACACTCACATTTGCACACACATCCACATACAAAAACATTATTTATACAAAATAGTCCAAAATGACAAATATATACAAGGAATAACATATATTTTCATATTACAAAGAATATTTCTAAACATTATATAATGAACAAGTAGCCCTGCACGAATATTATACCTTGGTAAATCTTAAGATTTTTCTGGCTTTTTTTTTGCAAATTTACCAATTATATCATGAGAATAATAGTTTCAGCAAATTCATATTAAATTGATATACTTGAAAGGAGGATCGGTCACTTTTGGAAAATGAAAAAATACAAATAACCTTTTAAAACCTTTCTTTAAAATTTATTTAGCACTAAGGATCAATCCCAAGGCATTAAACACACCAGGCAAACACTACTGCCACCGATCCATATTTTTAATTTCTTAGTTGTTCCTCTTGTCCCCATGCTCCTACCCACCAGTGGAGTTGAAGACAGGGTCTAAATAGCTGGCCTATTTTGAAGCCTTAGCCTTGTGTTCTCAGCACATACACTATGGGCCTACTCCCATTCCCCTACCTTTACTATCTCAGGTCCTTCCAGTAGGCAACTCTGTTGTCCCTTTGCCTGGGGTTTTCTCTGGGTCCCAAGGTCCACCCTGACTCTGGCCACCCAATATGAAATGCTGAGAGATTCATGTTTCTTGAAGAGTGTAATGGGCTGTGGAAGTTGGTGGATAAGTACCCCAGCTCTTTTACCTCTTCTATGAGATCACTGAACACCCATGAAACAGTCCCCACAGATGAATCAAATTCCAGTTGCTGCTAATGATAACTTGCTCATTAATGCTTTTGCCTGCAGCTTTCTCTTCTCTGTCTCACCTCCTCAATGTCTTGCTAGTATTCCTTGGGGTAACTTTTCAAATTAACTACTTGCACTTGACTACTTGCCTAGAGTCTTCTTCTGGGATATTCAAAAGGAGGCAAGCTTCAACTGGGATGTACAACCTCTTGGTGTTGCTCTGTTTTGTGAAAATGAGCCAGCTATTTGAAGAAAGGTAAACCTAGCCAAGATTAGATGGACTTCGCCAAAGAACATCAGGGATACTATAAGGATGCCAGAAGCCAATGTGGGAGCTTTTATAACAAACCAGAGCCATCTGCCAGCCTGTTATAACCAGAATATGAAAGTCCTAATCTGGGATACAGTTAAACTGTTTACTTTCTGTTTGTGGTTATGTATTTAAAGCTTAACATGCTCTGAATGGTGGATTTAAATTCATAAGCACATTGTTTTACAAAATTGGCACTGAGTCTTCTTAATGCAATATGCAAAATAGAGGGTTGCGTCAAGACCTGGATATTTTCATTTCATTGTAATTCTTCTTCGTTCTTAAGGAAAAACTGGGAGGACCAGAGCTCTGTAAACGTCTTGTGGGATACCCAGAACCACTCTTGAAGCCACTTTCTAAGAAGCAATTTCCTCCTGTCCCATAAAACTCCACAAAGTACCTCAGGCGAACACTGAGGACATCGGGTATGTTTGCAAACGGCAAATACAGCAGACATCCAATTACACTGAATTCATCAAAATCCTAATTGAGACAGGAGCTCAAACCCTACAGCTTAATTACTTTAATTTTAGATGGGTGACAGACTTTCTCATGTCCTTTATGCTGAAATGCATTAGAGAGAGGCCCATGGGTGCTTGCTGCAATTCTCCCAGCCAAGACAAAGTACAGAACAACATAAATAATAATGCTAAGTGAGACTCGTGATTAGATTTATTAATCATTCAATTCCCGATTTCTGCCCTTTGCTGTGACATCCCATGGCACCAGCTCGGCTGTCTGGGAATGTGAGGCGGGACAACTCCCACTTCTTGCTGATTGCTTTTTCTACCACTCAAGAGACTACCTAGGACTAAGCACTAGTCCTCTGATGTCATTATGTTAACCCATCATTTGTTTTCATTTACAAGACCTTCTGCCTGCCCTCTCTGCTCCCTATCCTCTCTTTGATGGGAGCCATAGACACTCCTGTCAATCATTCTATCAACTGAGTGGCCAAACCTTCCCAGTGATGTAGGGTGGAATCCGGTAGCGAGGACCTAAAAGTGTCTAACTTGTTTTGACTTTCCTTGCAGACCAAGCACTATTATTAGTGTTAAACACGATAAGTTTCATCGCCATGGCAACGCTCTGAAGTAGATGTGCTTATACCCACTCTATAGATGAGAAGGATCAGGCTTCAGTAGCTAAAATAACCTCTCCAAAATCCCCCAGCTAACAAACAGTAAAGCAAGGATGCAATCCCAGGTCGATCTAATTCTTTGGCCTATGTTCCTCCCCAAATAAAATTCTCTGTCTTCTGCAAAGATGTGAGGGAATCTACAAGTGGAGGGCTTTGGAAATCTCCAAGTAGGCACAGGATTAAGAAAAAAAAAAAAAAAAAGAAAGAAAAAAAGAAAAGGAAAAGAAAGAAAAGGAAGGGGGGATAGAGCTAGGATCCTGCTTGTGGCTGTTCCCAGTAGAAGCTCTGGTTGTCACCTTTCTCTAGTGGGGCTGTGAGACCAGCCAGCAAAGACCCAGAGAAGGTAGGAAGATGGATGCCAACAACCTGTGCAGCCATGAGCAGCTGTCCTAGCCAAGCTTCTGATGAGTGGCACTGCTGATGAATTACACACCACGAACACACTGCATTTCATTTCATAAGTAATTAGCTGTGTGGCACTGAGTAGACATCACCCAGCCATTTGTTTCATTTCTTTACATTATCTCTTCCCCTTCGGGCTTGCTTCAGAATCAAGCTGCAGGTACAAATGACTAATGAACTAATGACAACACTAATAACGGCCCGGCTAATAATCATACCTCTAATGGTGACAATGCTAATTAAGAAAGTGCTAACAGCAACAGCATCCACTGGTGTGACTATTCATCTCTGGAAGGCAATGACGAGCTGGTCAGGCAGGGTAGAGCCAGGGGAACACAACAGCAGTAAAGGCAGGCATGCGGCCCATTCGTTCGGCACTAACTACCTATGTAGGAGAACTCAGGAACACTGCAGTGTGGACCCATTAACTTTAACACAAAAGAATGAACATGGTATGTACTCACTGTTAAGTGGTTATTAGCCCAAGAGTTCGAAATACCCAAGAGTCACTTCACAGCAACAGTAGGGCAGAGTGTGAAGTCCCAGATGGAGGACTTGGAGAGGGGACTGAAGGAGCTGAGGGAGTTTGCATCCCCAGAAAGGCAGCAACAGTGGCAACTGGCCTGACCCCCTGATACTCCTGGAGACTGATCCACCAACCAAAGAATACACATGGAGTGACCCATGGTGCTGGCCACATATGTGGCAGAGGAGGGTCTTGTTAGCCATCAGGGGGAAGAGATGCCCTTGGGCCTGAGGGTATTAGATCCCCCAGTATAGGAGAATGCCAAGGAGGGAAGACGAGAGTGGGTGGGTGGGTGGATGGGGGAATACCCCAATAGAGGCAGGGGAGAGGGAGAAAATGGGGAGGTTCCAAAGGGGAGATCTGGAAAGGGGAAAACATTTGAGATATAAATAAAGTAGAAAAAAAAAAAACCAAAACAAAAACATGGAGAGGTCATGGAGAAAGCAGAAAACATTTAGCCTAGTGAGTGATCCAGACCTCAGTCATCATGAGCAAATCCAAGACCCTCTTATTAGAGATGGCCTGTCCACCAGGGAGTCCTGGAACTAATGTTTGATAAGTTCAAGATGTCCTTCTGCCTATTGCTGGCAAGGAACAAACACAGCAGGCAGAGAAAGCAGATCAGTTGGCATGGAAATGGGCACAGTTAAAATGGATCCTGGAGAATAGCAGTGAATTCTGTGGGAACTCTTGAGTGTCCATTTGAGAGATGGACATCATGGCATGCTCAGCAGTTTCTGAGAGACACAGAGGCCTGACACATGTGAGAGAAGGTCACTAGGATCAGAGTTTATACCAACCAGCCACTTTCAACAGGGCACAGCACAGACCACACAGGTTCCTGATGAGGTGAAGTGGATTTCGGGTCCCTCAATATTATAAGTAGAGTCACATCTAGATTAGTAGAAATAGGGTTTTCTACTAGGATACTGAGTCTTGGGTGTTTTGGCAGAGAATCGATGATTTTATTTCTAATGAATATTTCTCTGAGGAAACTAGGTTCTGAGAGCCACAGGAAAGCTGCATGCCCCATGAGCCTTCAGGCTCTGCCCTTGGCTGCCCATAGTCTCACACTCCGGTGACTTCTGAACAAATTCCTGAGACTATTAGAGAGACAACAACATCCAAAAAGGACAGTGGCCCCGCCAGGATACCACCTGGCATTAGAACAGTCTCCTTAGGTTGACTCAGGACTTCAAGGCCCCTTTAGACTACAAAAGCTCCAGTCTATAAGAAGAAAAGCAACATCCCGAACTGTGACAATGATGAATGCTTTAAGCAGAAAAGTTTCGCCTCTTTTCTTCCCTGCCTTTCTAATTTACCTCATTTCCTCTGAGGCAAGTGCCACACATTCTAGTGCAGATCAGTAGCTCTCAAAAGGAGGTGTGTGTGGGTGCACTTTCAAGCTCACAGTGCTTTAGGAGGGAGACTTCCAGTCACACTGCCCAAGGCTCCACTTTGGATGAATTCCAACATGACAGTCCCTCCTCGGCTCCATACTCCCATCATCTTCACATCACGTACAACCATCACAAAGAAGTCATCGGTCCTACCTGCCCTGCAAAGAGCCCGCAGACACCAATAATGCACAGGATGTTGAACACAGCAGAGCCCACGATGGTGCCAACTCCCACATCGCCTTTTGTAATGAAGACTCCTGAAACACAAACCACCAATCTGGCTGTAGTGGTCCAGCTGCATTCCAAGGAGAGCTTGAAGGACATTTCCTAGTTCTAGACTATGCTGAGGATCCAGAGGAAATAGGAAAGCTTTGGAGGGAGTTTTTGAACCCAGAGGTTAGACTTTCCCTTAGTACTACTGTCCTTGGGTCTAGGAAAAGTCCACACACAGTTAAAGCAGTGAATGACCACAGCAGAGTGGAAGGTTCTGCTTGGGATCTAGGAACTTAATATTTTGTAAGTGGGAGACAACTCAAATCTGAGGGCCTTCTTCCCCAGAAACCCTTTCTCTCATATAGGTAAGGGTTGAGGCATTCTCCTAATATCACCTACCTATGACTGATGTGAACAGCTCCGGGGCTGAGCTGCCTGCTGCCATGAATGTGGCTCCTGCCACATCTTCACTGAGGTGAAGGCGCTGCACGGGAACAAAGACAAGACAGGTGAGGTGGGATTTTACCATGACTGTCTCCTGAGGTCCTAAGCACTAAGACTTCAGAAGGACCCAGGGGCTGGGTTCAATCCCTCTAATGTCCCTCCACTCAGATCTTGGCTGCTCCTGCTCTCTGCTCAGCATCCCCACTTGTAAGATCAGCAGGGACTACATGACTCCATTAGCCAACATCTCTACAGAAGATTTAGGGATTCGTAACCGAAATGTATCAAGGGGCTGTCGAGTTGATAACCAGGAGGGTGGAGTAGTGAGCTGAGAGCACCCTGGACAGTGGTGGGCAGTCATTTTTTCTAATGGCAGCACGGCTCAGCTCCCTAGGTGTTTGCAGACACTGATTTTAGAAGAGATGTGTGTAATCTAGAGTTGTGTGCAAACACCATGGCTGTTGCAGTACATTGAATAACCTCAAGCTCACAGCAGCCAGTTTGCTAGAGGTAAGTAGACCCATGGAGTCAGTCCCCCTCCTGAAGCACACTCCAAACCCTTGACCTTCAAACTCTGGGTGGCACAGCAGGAGAGGAGGCTTGAGACAGAATAGAAAATAATGCAGCTCATTTTCCCCAAATCTTTGGGGACAGTTACCCAGTCCTCAAGTTACCCTGTTTGTTAAACCGGAAGGTGATTTTCAAGAACACAAGATGAATGTACATGAGAGGCTGGTTAGTGTGTTTAGCTTTCCAGCATTCCACCATGGCCCAGAAAGTAAGCTGCCAGCTGTTGGGAAGCAGCCAGTTCCCTTCGGGCCTCAGGGCAGAGACTTCCAGTTTCCACTGCCAGCCTTCTTTCTTTCTCAGCAGCACCAGTGGCTGCACTTCCATACTTGGCCACACAGAGGCAGTATGGCCTTGGAGGTGCCTCTATAGAGGCATGCTGTTTGGGATCCTGGGTTCCTGGGCTCTACACTCACAGTTGAGGTTCACATTGGGTACCAAGGAGACCCTGAGAAGGTACCTCAGCACTAAAAGTCTTGGCTGGTGGGGAAGCCCCGGCACTGGAATCTCAATGGATGGGGATGGCCAGAAGGCAACTTAAGCCAGGAATCAGCTCCCAGGAACGCCTTGAGTTGCTGTACTTTCCTCCCAAGATCTATGGGCTGGTACTAATTGTTGCTTAGGAAGCTTGGCCTTATGTCTGGTTTCACTCTTGCTTTCCATATCTCCTTCCTTTCCCCCTTTATGCCTTTATTCACTCCAGCCTGGCAATATCTCACTGGCCTCTTAGAATCACTTGTCACGAGGTCCTCTTGTTACTGCATTACTAATGGCTATGATGAGGATCAGGGACAATTTTCCTAAGCTTTATCCTGAGTGGTGAATAATTCACCACAGCTGGACACCCTGGGATCCCCATGAACAACAGGTCCTGTCGTTCCCATTTGGATCCAGTGGCTCAGGTGTTCTCTGTTTTTTCCTGAAATGTTTTTTCAATGAGCCTTTTCCTTCAGGCATGGCTTCTTTGATCTATCCCTCCACACAGCCCTGCCCTGGTACCATGGCAGACTCTATCACTTGAGTTCATCTCTCTGCACCAAGTCCACACTGGGTTCATCCAACTTTTTATGAATATAGTCAGCCTTTGAGATCAATGAGGTTAGTCATACCGAAAATCCAAGCCGTGCTCAAATTTCATATTAAATACTGCAGTGTTTGTATATAACAGATACATTTCCCCACGTTCTGTAAATCATCTCTAGATTGCTAATAATCCCAAACACATGTAAATGTCATGTAAAAAACCTGTATTTTCCAGGGGCATAACAATAAGGAAGACTGTCTTGCTTCCATACTGATCCAAATTAAAAAAAAAGTTTGATCCCCTGAGTGTAGTGGTGCATACCTTTAATCCCAGCACTCAGGCAGAGGCAGGCAGATTTGTGAATTCAAGACAAGCCTGGCCTATAAAGTGAGTTCCAGGACACCAGAGCTGCACAGAGAGACCCTATCTTGAAAAACCAAACCAAACCAAACCAAACCAACCAACCAACCAACCAACCAACCAACTAAACAAACAACCCCCCCCTCCCAAAACCCCAAATCAACCACAACAAAAAGAGTTTGATCAGTTTGATCCAAGGTTGAATGCCTGGATGTGGAATCTATATGGACAAGGTGGGATGTTGTGGTTTACTCAGTGGTTTCCAAGCCAATGGATGGCCAGAGCCAGGCTGTGCATTCCCTAGTTTCCTTCCCAGCCTTTGGCAAGCAGCTTGGCTGAGGCAGAGCCTAGCTCTGTGTTTACAGTACTTAGAGGGGGTGGTCACCCTCATCCACAGCCCAGGAGCCCCCCCCCCATTGCTTTTATGACTTCCATGTGGCCCTAAGGCCTTCCTACTCTTGACATCTGATATCCTTGTGTGAGCACAAGCTTCTGACCAACCTGAGGTTGCTACCTCATGACTAGGAATGCCACTTTCCTCCCCTTGCTGAGTCTTTGCTTCTTGGCTGTCTCTGAAACATCTCTTTTCTGTCTTTGCTTCAGTGTAGCAGAGTCTGAGTCTGCCTATTTACAGTAGACAAAGGACTCTAACACCTTTGTGTGCTCCCTGATGGAACCACATGGCTGTCTAAAATTTAGTGACTCACCTGACCTGTTGCGGCCATGCTGGGTCATCATATTGGTGTTCCTTTCTCTTTTCTGCTAACAGTTTTCATGGCTTGAATGTGACACCCCTCCAAGCTATGATTTATTAAGCATTGTGGATTTCTTTCTAGAAGAATTTTTTTTTTTTAACCAAAGTCTAAACAACATCTTCTTGAACATCTATTTAGCCTAAGTTAGTCTGGGAGCAAGTACTGAGCAAATAGATGAGGGCACAGAAAGGTGGTACAGAGCATCCCAGGCTAGGAAATCCTGCTAGGCTGCAAGGGGGTGGTCCTGTATCATCATCCCTCCATCCTGTGAAATAATGGAACTTCAGGGAGAGTTGGCCAGGCTCTCAGAAGGCATAAACAACGGGATCTCTAGGGAGATACAAACTCTGTCACCATCCTACCTCATTTCTACAGGCATGACAATAGGATGGCTTTAAGTACACGGAGCTGCACTCAGAGATAGACATGTGGCACAGCATGATTTCTTGTCATTTACTTTGTTTCTAAAACTGGACTTGGTTGGGAACTTGGAGCATTCTGGGGAGGCCCTTTATCTGCATCCTCTTTCCTGGATAGCTGTGGACCTTAGAGGTGGAGTCAGTTTTGACAAAAACCTGTTGTAAGTGGTCGAAGAGTTGCAACAGGTATGAAGATGACCCAGTGGTAAGCTCAGATTGACCTGGGCTTAGATATTGACTCCATCCCTAAACAGTTGTTAGACTGGGGTGAGATACCCTGAGTCTCTGAGCCTTGGTTTCTTGATTCCTAGAGGGAAGCTAACTGTAGTCACCTGGTAGAGTCCTAGATGTGGTTAAAGAGAAGATGAGCACACTCACCCCACACTGACTTAGCTATATAGCCAGCTTCCTGCATCCCGGGGACCCAATCAAAACAGCATCTTTATCCCATCAAACATTTTCTTTCCTTCTTAACTTTTTTGGTAAAGACTCCCTCCACTCTCTTTTGTTCTGCCAGCTATTTGGTTGCTTTTTCTCTAGAAGGTGTGTATGCTCTCAAAAGTTCTATGTGTTTCCTTAATGGAGGGCACAGGTTGATGCCTGTATTATATTTCTGGAATGCAATAGACACCTTTATTATTAATAACAAAAACATTGCATGGGAAAAGGCAGAACAATTTTGCTTTGTGTAAGTGTGAAATACCAACTGGTGGTGGTGGGCCTTGTGTGTCCTCCTCAGTCACTGACTCGACTAACCATGGATGAATAAACCAAGTGAACCTGTATTCTTTTTTTTTTTTTTTATTTTTTTTATGGTTTTTCGAGACAGGGTTTCTCTGTGTAGCCCTGGCTGTCCTGGAACTCACTCTGTAGACCAGGTTGGCCTCGAACTCAGAAATCCACCTGCCTCTGCCTCCCGAGTGCTGGGAATAAAGGCGTGTGCCACCACTGCCTGGCTGTGAACCTGTATTCTTACTAACTATGAACAACCTTTTTCTTCATCATTTCCCTCTGAGGAGTATACTCTGACAGACACTTACATAACACTGACATTGTACTAGGCATTGTCTAGATATGGTTTGAATTTTACAGTTCTCCACTACTTTAAGAAAGCAGTTGACCATTTGAGGATTTGGAAACAGCCTGCCATGGATACTGAAGGATCAAAAGTGTCCCCACTAAGGGCTGAACATTTTCTTGCCTTTGACACAAGGTGAGCCTGTTCCCTGGCTGGATCACTGTGACACTCACACCCCTACTAGAGTAGTATTGTGCATTTCAGGTGCCACATTACTTTCTTTGATCTACTGTCACTACAAAGAGAAACACACTTCCATGACCTTTCTAGGGTCAGTGTGCAATGACTGCTTTTGATCTCTAAGAACAAAATAAACAAACATCCAAGGCTTGAAAGAAACTGCTTAGGTTAATAATCTTCCAAGTGAGGTTTGTAGACCAGTATGCTCAGCATTACCTGAGACCTGATTAGAAATAGAGATTCTGGCCACATCCTCTAGTTGGAACCTAGTGAATCAGGGACTGTGGGTAGAGCAAGAAGGGCCCAGAAAGCTTGATAGCTACTGGACTTCTTGGAAACTCAGATAATGAATTAAAAACAGTAGATAAAAGGAAATGCAAAGCTTGCCGGTAAGAAAAATAGATCTCAGGATGAAAGTGAAGAGGAATGAGAGCTTTCTAGATAGGGTGAACATTAAAGGAACCTTTTTAGGTTCGTTTATTTATTGTGTGTGTGCACGTGCATGCGAATGTGTGAGTATGTGCACGTGTGTGAACGAACAGTTAGTGAAGATGCCACGGCACGCATGTAGAGGTCAGAAGACAGCTTGGTGGAGTCTGTTTTCTCCTTCCACCATGTGAGACCTGAGGGTTGAACTCAGGTCATCAGACTTGGTGGCCAGTGGTTGATCCATCTTGCTGACCCCTGAATGTTCGTTTTTAAACTTATTGTTCACCCTGGCATTAGCTATAATAATGGGTATAATGTGCAACAAACACTCTTTGCCTGGCTCTCTTACCCCAGAGCCCATCAAGCGTTCACTCAAAGCATAAATAGTGAGTGAGTGTGAGGGAGACGTGTGGTCGTGGTAGGTTCTTCTCCCAACAGGACTCCAGAGGGAAGAAATGAAGGAAAGAAAGGTAGACGGAATGATAGTGAATAAGAAGCAGCAAAACTGAAAAGGAAGAGGGGAGATAGAGCCCAACGTACAGATGACACTCCGGGCCTGGGGTGCTGACTGTGGGTTTAATGCACAGGGGACCTGAGTTATTTGAAAAAACTATTTGCATCTACAAGGAGCACACAGCTTTGATCTTATCATTCCGTAAACAACATAGTACAACATCTGTGTCCACAGGGCTTAAGTCATGGTGGTAAAATACACAGGAGGATCTATGAGGGTTCTTTCCAAACACTCCACTTTAGTGTGTGCATTTTATATGCTAGAGTGTTCACAAATTATGTTTCTGTGGGACAGTCTGGAAGTATTCCCACGGATACCCAGAGAAGACTGTAGCACTAGCAGTAATGACGAATGCAGTCTGGAGAGCTGGCAATGTGGGTTAAATCCTAGCCATCCACCAGGTTCTGAAATGTTATGTAGACTGACTGAGCCAATACTGTCCTCCCTCAGGCATTCAGGTACCTACATCTGTGACTCCCCAGGACCTTGGAGATGAGGCTAGAACATGCCAGGGCAGAGTCCCCACCCCAGGCCTCTCTCAGAGGCACTGGGGATATACCTCCACCTACCTCGCAGATCTTTTCCAAGGATGGGACAAAAAAGTCATCACACACGATGGCCAGCGCATAGAACATGTACATGGCCTGGAAGAAAGGAGAGGAGAAAGAGTTAAGAGCCAGGTAGAGCTAAGGACAAAGGGTTTGATCATCTTTTCCTTCAGTTAATATCTTCTCTTATCATAAATTTGGCTTCTTATTCAGAGTTAGTAAAAAGTCTTTGTAATTCCTCAAAGACCTGTAGCCTTGCTTTAGCTTCACCATGGACACTGGCCTCAGGGCCTTTGCACTTTTTTCTTCTACCCAGAGCTGGAGAATATATCTTCTCCTCAGATACACCATTGTTTCACTCTACCATGCTTTTCAAATGCCAGCCTGACTCCCTGACCACCTTTCCCTCTATATCAACTTCTCTTCCCCCCACCCCCCTTTTTTTGGTAAATTATAGGTTAACTCCATCAGTCTGTTGCCAGTTGCCATCACCTTCTGATGAAGTCATGAACTTCCTCTTGTCATTACTGTGACATCCTCAGAACTCATCCCATGGCTGGCCTGAAAGCACCAGCAGCTGAGCTTACTCACTACCTGGTTCTTACAGGATAGCTTGTGCAAACTTGCTTCCACATTGGAGTCAGCTATCACTAGCTACCACTAGGGTATCCCTAGAATTTTACCTTCTAGATAGAGGTGGTCCTTTCCCTTATTCAAGGTATCATCTCGAAGAATGACCATTTGTTTGGGCCCAGCGTTGAGTGACCACCCATCACACATCTCTTACTTCTTCAGGGGACCCCAGCACCTTCCCATATCCACAATGCCTCAGGTAGAAGGTGTCTCACCTTTTCTCCAGGATTACATATGGATTGGACAATCGGTGTGTAGTATTCCTAGTGGAGGTGGTTATTGGTTCAGAGGTGGGCATGTGACTTAGACCCACACAATCAGATAACAGGAAAGAGTTATCAACTTTCCAAAGAGAGACATTTCTCACCCTTTGTTGCTAGCTGTGGAGAAGTGTGGGATTCTTAGAGTGAAGTTGATTTGACTTGGAAAGCAGCAGAGTCCTCAATGTCATCATGGAGTCACAGTTCATATGGTATAGAGCCCACCATGCCTCTGCACTCCAAAGCACACCAGCAGCATTGTTGGGGCAGTTTGACTTGGGACATTCTAGTATTTGTAACCTAAAGGGTTTACCAGTACTGGCTCGATATCTAGCATTCCCACTTGTATATTTATTACTGTCTTCTATCTTATTTTCCCACTGATTACTATTCCAAAGCGTGGGCCCGCATCACCCAGGGCACAGCATAAGGCCCAGGCCAGAAACCAGAACATGCTATATCTTGTCACAGAATGATCAGTGGGTAGGAGGGCCAGGCAGAGATTAATATAATATAAATACCCCTCAAGCCTATAGCTGCCAGAGATAGCAGTTATATAGAGAGAACCTGATAATGGTGCTCCCACATTAAGAAGCTGAACCAAGAGGAGCAACAGGTACATATGCACAGTCATACACACATGTGCACACCCATACATGCATATATGCATGCACACACAAACCAACATCATGTGAACACTGATCTCAGCTCAGTTTGAAACCAAGTGAATGTTCTAATTTCATGATCCAACGCTCTGCCTTTTGCACTTAGCCTGTTAGCAGAGTTTCTGTTGCTTACAGCTTTCTTTCCTAAGGTCTTTGCTACAGTCCTAGCTGGAAATGATCTCAGACTTTTGACTCTTGGCCAGTGCACTAATTTAGTCCCCTGGCTTCCCTTGTATGCACTTGACTTTTTTTCCATGTGTATGTGCTCGTTCTCTCCCGCAGGACAGAGAGAGTCTCAAGTACAATGTAACACTCCATTTTGTGGAAATGTTACACAAAAGCACAAAGATGAAATGTCCCAAACTGCAGACTATGCTTAATTATCAAAACCTACCAAAATACACCACAGGGGATGGTTAGATCAGCCGCGACTCATCATTCCATGCACTGCTGTCAAGAGAGATTGTGTAGCTAGGTATTTAGTGATGAGAAAATGTATTTGCACTGCACTATTCTATGAAAAGGTTAAAAATTAGTCTCTCTTTTGTTAACTTGTTTAGGTGTGTGTGGACTGACTCACACATATATGAACATTTTCACATGAGTTTGTCATGCTGTCAAAGTAATAGCCATGTTTCTTAACCAGAATGAATCTACCTATCTTATAATCATAAGCCATATTTTTCCCTTTAATCATAAATTTGCATTTCTCTTTTTTCTAAATTTGCATTTCATGTGTGATTTATGTTGGTGGTAGAAAATTTTAGAGGTAAATATATTATTTATTTATATATATATATATATATATATATATATATATATATATATATATATTGCTGACCTCTGAGAAGCCAGGAAGAACACACCCAGAAAAGGCTCTAAAATATTTTTTTTATTGCTTGATATATTCATAATCTATACAAAATCATTTGCCCATAGCATTTTTGAATATGGCAAATAAAAAAATTAATGTTGTATTTTACAGTTCTGTGGATCAGCCAGAAATACCTCCCCAAACTGTAATAGACTCAAACCCTCTTTTGCTGTGTGACTTGGCTGATCCAATGACATGCAGGTTTTAACATTATCCTCGAAAGAACATCCAAATTAAGTAATTGAAATACAGAGCAACACATCTGTGGATTAACCAAGATCTAAATAAGCTGTCCATCACTGACATAGTCAGCTCATTGGAGCAGCTGGCACTGCTTGGAAGTTCATGCACCCTCTCAGTAAGAGCATGTTCCCATATTAAGTATTGATCTTGTTGCAAGACCAGAACCTCCTCCAATACTCTAACACTGAGCTGGGATGAGAAATGAATGACAGATGTGCCAACCTCTCTGTGCTTTTGAAGGTGGTGACTATGGAAAACCACACTGATTTTGGTTTATAAGACAGGGGGAAGAGAGGTGGGGATAGCCACTCGTCAATCTGACACCCTATGACAAAGCACATTGGGGGATGCTATGAAAGGAGATGTGTAGAGGCTCCTTGACTGCTGTAGGACACTTTCTGGCATCTGCGGAGCAGGAGTTAGGGAGAGGCAGCTTCTAAGGTATAATCCTCTGTAAATCTCTCCCTTGAGACTCACAGAAAAGCAGGTTCCCACCAAGAAAATAAAATGCACAAACTAAAAGAACAAAGGACCCCAAACAAAGGCACAAAGTCCAGATGGTGCAAGACTCTTACAGGAGTTGGAGCATCTATGGGGCTTTCCCTGCAACTGGCAGGAGTCTTTGCAGAAGACTAAGGCACTTTCAGATTCATTTGCACTGGCCTACATTTCCAAAGGAAAAAGAATATCGTTGAAGAGGAGAATAATAAAATTTCCTCTGTTGGAGATCCCACTGCAGGTCCTTTACAGAACTATCTCTTAGTTCTTCTGGTACTTGTGGGAGGCAAGCAGTCCCTGAGTTCATTTCTCAGACAATGCTGGAGATATGACAAGCAAATGATGGGGCTTAGATTGAACCTCAGGACCTTCTCCATCGTCTCTGAGACCAGCTCTCTCTACACAGGTCTGCTATCACTCATGGTGCCTCTGATTTCTAGCTTGCCTTCTGCTTTTCTGTCTCTTCCAACCTTGCAGAGAGAGGAACATGAGTCCCAGATGTCTACTTTAGGGCCATCTATCAGGGTTGCTGATACTCTTTTGTGCTCTTTTACAAGGTTTTCTGTAAAATACAAGACAGATCTGAAATCTGAACAAGCCAATGTGAAGCCTGGAGTGGCAATGATGGGTGTGTCTAGAGAAGGGGCAGGTTATGCCTGGAGCTTCAGCTTGAATCTGAAGATCACAAGGTCTTCTCTTCTTTGGAGCTTAGGAGAGCTGTCAGAACAGGAATCTGCTGTACAGTCGGGGGTATGGATGGATTTTGCTCATGAATCTAGACTTCCTTTTCCTGAATGGCAGCCACATCCACCATGTATTTATATCTGCCATGTTCCAGGCTGGGCTGGCACAGAATGACTTTTGTGATGTGGATGATCCTGGCCCAGCTAGTATCACTGCTGATATCTAGCAGAAGAAATGCCTATAGCATGGGAGGGTACCCAGAAAGGTGTAGGGGCACATCAACTCTCATATGTGACCCTTTCACATTGTGTAAATTCAAGTGACTCTTAATTTATGAAGCCTCCAAGGTAGGAACAATCAGTGTCCATGCAGGTGACTCACTATGCTGTTTTGGGGAACATGTGGGAAAAATGGGCAAAGGTGCCTGGGAAAAAGGACCCATCTCACAATCCATTCTTACTGTTGCAACAGTGGCCATGCTGTGGGGACATGGCCAAGCCAGCCTGCTGGAGGAAAAGACACAGGCAACAGCAGCCTTCACTCTACTTATTCCTGCCAAGATTGTCAGAGATCAGGTAACAAAAAGATAACTCTCCAGTATAGACCAGCTGCAACTGGCCAAGCCCAACCCAAGTTCAACAAATAAACTAAATCCAAGGACATTTGAGTCAAGTGATTGTTTTTGTATGTGGCAATAGACACAGTAAAGGTAACAAAGATAGTCACAGTGACTGATTACCAAGAAGGCAGACTTTCTTAAAGGACAAGATGACACAGAAGAACTTTCAAGGGCAGGGAGGACCACAACCATTCCTTTTCACTGATGTACACTTCATATGCTAAAAGAATATACTACTCAGAGTCCATCAAGCAAAAGACATGAGTTTGTGCTGAGAATGTCAAACTTTAGTCTTTAAAGTGTTCTTTGTTCATTAATTTAACAGTATTGTGTCAAGGCACCAACTCAAAGCCAGATGACCTGGTAGGTGGGAGCTCTAAGATTTAATGAGTTGCTGTTATTGGACAAACAAGAATGATTTGAGGTTGAGTTTGGAGAGCTGAAGACAAGTGACTCCTTAATAAGCTGAGATTATAGGACTGAGTTCTGTAACATGGCTGACACTGGTGGCTGTCTAACCATGGGCCATTCGTTTTATTAATCTTGCAAATATAAACCCCACGTTTCTAGTGTCTCTAGAACTAGCTATGGCTATATGACACTATGACACGGTATGACACGGTATGACATGGTATGACACGGTATGACACTGTATGACACGGTATGACACTGTTTTGTTCAATGTGAATAAGGCCCAGATCCAATTCAAGTAATCTTTTTTTCTTGCTTTGAATTTTAATTTGATCTCTGGACTGGCAGCAGCCATTGTATGGCTCCGAGGTCACAAGTACAATGAGATATCCCAACATGGTAAGGGTAGGCAAGACCCAAGAGCACCAGTTTCCACTGGAGTTGATGCCTGAAACTCTATCCCTTTGCACTTATTTTGTGAGATATGGAAACCCCTTTGTTTTATCCACATTAGTTGGGGTTTCCATCCTTGACCCGTGTTTCTCTCTAACGTATACAGATGATGGATAGATGTTCTGTTGAGCAGGGGAAGTGAAGGAGGTTCGAGAAGGCCTCATAGGAGAGGTGGCTCTTGAGCTGAAACTTAAAGATAAGCACTGTCGCATTAGATAACTTCAAAGTTGATTGGGACTCATAGAAATAGAACTGGAGGCTAAAGTGCAT
Organism: Rhynchomys soricoides; assembly: GCA_019843965.1. Taxonomy (NCBI): domain Eukaryota; kingdom Metazoa; phylum Chordata; class Mammalia; order Rodentia; family Muridae; genus Rhynchomys; species Rhynchomys soricoides. The sequence goes on from JADRCH010000019.1 coordinate 7,289,278, forward strand.
TTGTTAAACAAGCGCGAGGGATTCCACATACAATGTCAGGCACAGCACGCAAGTCATGTTTGGAGGGTAGAGAAGGGGATGGGGCTGTGGGTAGGGATGAGGCAGAAAAGTCACGGGGTGAAGGGTCTTGCCGACTGCCAGCTTAGCGGCACGATCACTGAGAAATTCAGTTCAAGGGAATAAGGTGAAAAGTGATAGAGCAGGCTACCCGACATCCTCCTCTGGCCTCTGCTTGTGTACCTGTATACACATGTGAGCACATGTATGCTCATACACTCACTCACACACACATCCACACCCCTGTGTGCACGCGTGTGCGATCACACACACACACACACACACACACACACACTCGCCATACAAACAGCAGTGGCAGCAGAAACAACGAAAAAACTGAAGAGCTTGGCTACAGTGTTTAAACTTCAAAAAATGCCCAATATAACCAGAGATATTCGTGGATTGTGACTTAATGGAGGTGAACAGGCTGTAGCTGAAATGTTGGTATCCATAAATGTTTCTGAATTGTGGGGAAAATGTATTTGAGCAGCGTGACTTTCACCCTGCTGTTTTATGTGGCGTCTACAGTCAGCAGATTTCACAGATAATTTCCTTTTACTACATCATCTTCCCTCCTGTCTCTGTCTTTTGATTCCATGAATGAAGAGCTGGGGAGTCCTTAATAGGGAGGGTCTATGGCTCTAAACCTCCCAGGAACTGTGGTTCACTAATAAAACAGTAGATCTTTTTCTTATCTCTTACAACATTTTAAGTGCTCAGAGGATTGGGCTTTGAAAAATAAAATGATTGTGTTTAAACGTACATTTTTGAGTTTGGGGCCACATCTCAGTCAGTAAAGTGCCTACTGTGTGAATACAAGGACCTGAGTTCAGATCCCTAGCAAGTATGTAGAGTTTGGTCTGGCAATGCATGTCTGTAATCTCGGCACTGGGGGCGGTGACGGGGGTGTGGACACAGGTAGATTCCTGGAGCTTCACAGACCACCAGCCTAGCAGAATCAGTGAGCCTTGCATTCAGTGCCCTTGCCTTGCATATCTACATACTTATGTGCACACACTCACATGCCTATGTACATCTACTATATACATGCAGATACAAAATAGATAAATACATCAAATTATTTTCTTATAACAAGCTTTGTGTCTCCCAGCCCATGAAGCTACAGTAGAACTGATCCTGTGTTTAGTGTTGACTCACAGACACACTAGTGACCACAGAGAGACAGATTTAGCCTTATAGCACAGATGCAAGTTTCAAATAAGATGGCTCAGGAAAGGGTGTGCAGGGATGAGCAATGAATCTGCTGTTCCTTCTCCATCTTACTATATTATTTAAGCAAAATTTAAAACACTACTAAAATTTTTTTCAATATCAAATCCTGCTTCAGTTGTGGAAAAAAATGCTCAATAATTAACCCTCTGTGGAACCCTCAAGCAATAACTCATGGGAGCTATTATAACAGTGCCTAGCTCCCTCAGTTCTGAGTAAGAGGACTAGGTGGCCAGTTCCCAGCTGTATAGGATGTCACACGGCCAGAGGGTTGTATGCCTGTTCACGCACCACTCTTCAACACCCTTCCTTCCCTTGCCCCACTCCCCAGTGCCCAGTGACGTCAGCTTCTACCACAATAACCATTGATATTCAACTCTTTGTCTTAAGGTTGTTTCTGAACAGCTCAAAGTAAAGCAAAAGGGAAGTGAGGGAAGGGAGAATGTGGGAAGAATAGAGCCAAGGTGAAAAGAATACACATGGAGGGACCCATGGTGATGGCCACACAGGTGGCAGAGGAGGGCCTTGTTGGCCATCAGTGGGAGGAGAAGCCCTTGGGCCTGAGGGTGTTAGATGCCCCAGTGTAGGGGAATGCCAGGGAGGGAAGACGGAGTGGGTGGGTGGGTGGGTGAATACCTTCATAGAGGCAGGGGCAGTGGGATGGGATAGGGGGCTTCCAAAGGGGGGACCTGGAAAGGGGAAAACATTTGAAATGTAAATAAAATATCAAAAACAAAGACAAAACAAAGCAAAGCAAAACAAAACAAAAAAGAGTCAAGGTGAAATAGGGATGGACCACTTCAGAAACCATGGCCATTGTCAAGTCTAGAAGGCTCATCTGAATGTCACCCGTCATCATTAGTCCACTGGCATTAGGAAGGTCTTTAGGGACATTTCAGGGCCTTGGATATTTTTTTTTTGTAATTTTAATTTTTATTGAAAATAGATTTTCCATATCTGATCTGTTTCCCATCCCCCAGTTTCTCCCATATTCTTCCTACCTGTCCACCCACAGAAATCCACACCCCCTTTTCTCTTTCTCATTAGAAAACAAACAAGCAAGCAAACAAACAAACCAAAATTGTACTAAACAAAACAAAAAGAGAGCTACGGGAAAAGCATAGAAAACCACATACAGACACAGAGATATACATATCTATACACACAGAAATTCCATGAAAACACTACTTTGGAACCAAAATGTTTAAGTTAAAGATCTATAAGGTAAATAAAGGCGGGTTGGGCTTAGATTCTAATGGAAAGGACTATATATTGACACTTGCTCCATTAACACAAATTCTATGACAATTTTATTTTGAAAACATCTCAGTTCTCCTAGATGTGCTAGTTGTCTTCTGGGACATCTTAAGGGTAGAAAATTTTCTTGGCATGTACAAGCTCCAGCCCAATGATGAATGAATTAATTGAATAAACAAGCAAACAACCAACAAGCTACTCAGTTGTATTTGAGGTTGTTCAGATCCACAGCATTAGAAGTCATTTGTTGCGGAACCTGGAGACTTTGCTATCTCTGGGGAGATAGTTCAGTAGAGGAAGAACTTGCTAAATGCCTCCACATTCATTTGCTTCCTTCTGTCTTCTCTCTTTGTTCATCTTACTCCATATGACTTTGTTTGTGCTGCCTAAGCCCTGATCTATTGGCTCTTGTATCCTTGAGGAAGGCATCCACTTTTCCTACTGTCCCTGCTGGATATTCGCTGAAGTGAGGTCTGGGAACAGGAGGGTTAACCTGGGCTTGTGCAGATGGTAACATGGGCTTGCACAGTTCTCTGCGTGTACAACATGTAGGAAAGGAAACTGAACACCCTCCAGTCACATGATTGGGAACTGAGGCACAGGGAAGTTTAAGGACTTGCCTCAGGCTACACAGCTAGCATCAGACAGAGCTGGAGTACAAGCACTCAATCACCAGGCCATAGAACATCTCAGGAAGACGACTGGCTACCACTGCTTCTGTCACCCTGCCTGAATTAAAATTCCCTCTATGGAGATCTCCCTTAAGGTAGGAACCCTAAGCTGGGTCAATAAGCTTCCAATTTCCCAAGGTAGTTTCATTAAATTGTTTTTTTGTTTTTTTTTTTTTAAATTTCATCTCTTTTCTTGCTCAACATATTTGTTGATAATGTAAAATATGATGTGTGTGTGTGTGTGTGTGTGTGTGTGTGAGAGAGAGAGAGAGAGAGAGAGAGAGAGAGAGAGAGAGAGAGAGAGTGTGTGTTTTACTGGGATGATTAGCATCTGGTTGGCAACTGCTTTACCACTAAGCTAAACCCAAAGCCTCAATATGGTATTTTGATTCATGTGTACGTTGAGTAATCATATATACACCTCAGGATACTTGGTGCAACCACCATGCTACACTTTTGTGATTTTAATACTGTAAATACATGACAAATGATCTCTCCTATTTTGGCATATACAACATATTGTTGTTGATTCTGTAGTCCATGCTATACCATTTTTCTCACTAACTGCTCAATGGAGTTCAGCATTTCCCCCTTCCGTGAGTGTAGGCAGGAAGTCACAGTAGTAACAGCAAAATCTAGATATAGGTTTTCAGTGGGCATCTCAGACATTTCTCACTACTGGGAAGTGGGCTTTATTTTATACTGTCCCCTGTAACATTGCTCCTTCCAAAAAGGTTGTTGGAGACCTATGATAGATCTTCTATCTAATACATGAATAAAAGGTCACTGGTAACTTTATTACTGTCCCATGTGTATAAGAGTCCCCAGAAAATACATATGATATGTGGGCTCCCTAACAGATTCTAGAGGATCTAATTTGTAAAGCCTGGGCTGAGACCCAGGAATCTGCATCGCTAACAAGCAGAAGGTAGTTCTGATACAGATAGTCCAAGGGAACACAGTGTATTCTCTGTTTCTAAAGGATCCCAGGACTCTCTGTGGTTAAAGACCTGCTGTGAACCCCCTTTCTGGCACTTATCACATTAGGACAATTCCCTTCCTGGTGCTTGCACATGGTTCAGGCCAAGGTAAAGTTTTGGACACCCAAACAATTTTTGCTGATTCCCTTATCACCAGGGGTTACCGGACCCTGAAAAACCAGGAAGGAGCAGGGATGAAATATCCAATCTCGATTTCCATCTCCCTTTTCCCATCCTGTCTTTCACCGTGTAAAGGCTTGGAACCCAAGTTAATTGGCATCATTATGGTGATGGCTAGATGCCCCAGCATCCTAGCACTCTGAACTTAGGTTGGACAGCTATTTAAAAACTGCAAGAACCTTTTCAGGATAAAACCACCTCTTTAACTGTGTGGCTCTTTAGCATGTTCAACCTAGTCCCATGGATGTGCTGGCAATAGTGCTGAAGGCGACTACATTGGATCACCCTGGGAATATACCTGGATCCTTCCTGAGCTGGGTACAAAGAAATAGCGAACTGGATGTGTGTGCAGGAGGTCCAGTCTCGAGCTATGTGTGTAAATGAATAAAAGTCAACAGGTCTGGTTTGTGTGAGACATAAACTCTCACTTTCACTTGGTTGCTTACCATCTAGTCTTTCAAATTAAGCCAGACCCACACTTTTCTTTTACAGCGCTTCCAACTTCATACTTCAATGACAATGCATTAGAATAATTGCCAGATAATTACTATGGACTTTTGAGTAGGAGATTCAAAACCTCTCGTCAGTCAATTAGCTTGACTGAGCACATGGACTCCTCTTTCATCTCTGGCTGATGTTAGCTAGATTAAAATTCAGGGAGACTCCAGAGAAACCAGTTAGGGCATGACTACTGCTCTCACTATGTCCTTGCAATCTGTTTGGCTAGTGTGATGTTAAGAAGCAATCAACGTTCAAGAGAAAAATGGTCCTAAACCTTGGTGCTTAACTCCACTTTGTTGTTAGGAAAGCACTCCGAGTTGTTCTCATGATGACGAAAAAGGATGGCCTTCTTCCTTGTGTAGTTTGCTGATGCTGATGACAGCATTAGGAGACATGGCTGCAAGGTGGAACAGTAACATTTATTCAGCCATTCAGTTACTCTCTCCAGAGCCTAGAGGAAGCAAGAATTGCTGTTGAAAATAGAAACCCAGGAGACCGTCTGATGGCACACAGAGGTAGAGCACGTGATGGTACAACAGAGAGGGATGCTGAGGCTAGAAAGGTTATGAAGCCTCCTGGAAGAGAGTTGTATTCAGGCCCTGCTTAGGTTCTACAAAGCCCGAATAGAGAGAACCTGCTTCCTGATTACTGCTCTTCCTCCTTGTAAGGAAGTAAAAGAAAACATCAAAGATACCACAGTCATGAAGCAGGATACCACAGTCACAAAGATGGAAGCGGAAGCCTGGGTCATACTTCAGGTGTGTGATACTAGGTAAGTAATTTGACCTTACTAGGCTTTTGCTTTTTTCTTGTCTGCAAAAATGAGAGGAATGATAATATTTGCCTTATTTGGTGGTTTTGAAATTCGATAATGCATGGAAAATATTTAGCATAAAAGCTAGAATGGTGCAAGCATTCAAAATGTGCTAGACAGTATTGTTGATGGGGAAGGTCACTATTATTTTAATCAATATATTGAATAGAGAAGTAGAGCCCACAGCCTAGAAGGGACTTGGAGAAGTGTTCATAGTCTTCTGTACACTCCCTTTCCTTACAAGGAAAGAATTCACAAGGAAAGAGGCTTATTGCTCCCTGGATGTGGTGGCTTCTTCCACAGAGGCAATCTCGCATGAATGGTTTGCCAAAGAGTTTGGTTTCCTTTTCCTCCGTTGTCTCATAAGAGTTGATGGCCATCCAAAGAAGCCCAGCCCAAGTTTCACATTCCAACAAACACATGATTGAGGTGTCCCCAGTGGTCAATGGAGATGGCCAACTCAGTGGTAAAATTCAACCCGTCCTGGATTCAATGTTAATTGCCAGTGAGAAACAGATGGTGTCTAAGTCTAGATCCATCTGCTCCACATCTGTGGGATCTTTTCCCAGAGGAGAAGACGGGGCTGTGGCCAATTTCTATTTTGCTCCAAGAAAGATTGGACTATTGCATTGAAGACACCATCTTCCTTGTCATGATAAGATTTCTCTAATCTTCATAACCACAAAAACACTAGGTCAGATGTGTAAGCAAAGTCAGTGGGACACAAGTCATTACCACAGCTCAAGACACAGTGAGGGAGGAAAGAGTGAGAGTATGTTGGTCTACCAGTTTATAACATGTTCCTGGCCCTATATATCCCCTTATTACATAGAATTTTGATAATTAAGGAACTTGGGTGGGAAAATTATTTTATTATATTCTATTATTGATACTAATGCTACTTTAAAAAAATGAAATAAGAATCTCCTTTCTTTGAAACAGTCTACTAATTGATGGAAGAATAGTTGTCATGACTACTGGAGGGAATATTGATCTTACTAGGTTCTGATCAACTGGGAACTTTGGTTCCACTGTATTATTTAATGGACACCAAAAGTGCCTTTTGCCAATTACATTTTCTCAGCAAGTTTGCACAGACAGGGACTGATGCCTTTGACTGTGGCTCTTGGGTGATAATGGGTGACAGATGGATGATAATCCAAGACTTGAAAATTTGTGTGCTGTGTGGAGTGGCTGTACTTCTTGGCCTGTTTCAGACAATGGATAAGTGTTCTTATCTCACATGAGGTTCTGTCTTTCTGCCTGAGACTTCTACTAGTACTTTAGAATATCCCTCAGTTCATCCCTAGGGAAGTTTAAAAGTGTCCATGTCTTAACAACCTAGGGTCAATTATCTATAAAAGTGATACAGGAATCAGGGAGTCAGTGGCCCAGTCTTCCTTGTCCTCTATGGGTAAGGTCCAAGTTGTGGTGTGCAGTGTGCCCCACAGAGTCCTCAGTGGGCTTGAGTCCAGTTGCCACAGTGAGCCAGAGATTTAACTTCCCCTTTGTTCGCTTCCCCTTCCTTTCGTTCTTTGCCTTTCCATTACTCTCGCCATTTTGATTTATGGAGATTAGTTCAAATAAACAACTGTGGTATGTGCTATAGCATGCTGATGTTCATGAGAGCCAATCACCAAATTTTCAAGAGTTTTGTTAGTCGGTATAATATTGGTACCTTGAAACTGGCATGTGGTATTTACACCCTGGGAATTTATGAACACTAATAATTAGGGCTTTTATGAAAGAATTGGCTTTTAAGGAGAGAGCTTGTATGCATGTATTTACTAGCACATTACTATCTTTATCTAAGTCTGTGTCTAGAGCTTTCATATTAAAGAGTGTTGGGAGCAAGTAGAATCATTTTGCAGGAGAGAATTAGAAGTTTCCAGAGTTATTACAAACATTTCTTCATGGGTTAAAGATTAATGATTGTAAGTGCATCTAGTGGTAGAAGATTGTTGGTTCTTTGATTTAGAATTAAGTGAGCAGGGAGATAAATTAAAAAGAAGAGATAGAAGCTAGGTGTTCTTGCTACTAGATTATCATTCTCAAAGGAAACATTCATGACCTTGAATTACACAAAGACTTATTAGATTATTAAACAGAAGAAAAAGAAAACACCAGAAAAGGAAAAAAAAAATGATTGGCAAAACAAATTGCACCATGCAAACTGGAACAATAAAATAAAATAAAATAAAATGAAAATCTTTACTTTTCAGAAGATCCTAAGAAAATGAAAGGGAAGGCCATAGAGTGGGAAAAAATAATCACGAAATGTGCATCTCATGATATTTATAGTCACTACACAGGAAGACCAGCGATGAATCCAAAGGAAACCAACACAGTGAAAAGTGAGCCAAACATTTCATCAGACACTCCCTGTTAGAAGACAAATGGATGAGCAGGAAGCTCACAAAGACACATCCAACATCATCAGTCATCAGGGAAATGCAAACAAAAGCCACACATAGCTACTGTTAGAGACTCAAATAACGTCAACAAGGTTAACAAGACTGGGGCTAGGCAGTACAAGCAGGATTGTGAGCTGGAGGAGAGCTGGCTAATGGCAAAACAACCAACCAACCGCAAATGAACATGTAAACGAATAAACAAATACTAATCATACAATCATGTCAAGTGTTGGTGAGAACTGGGGTCAGCTTGAATTCTTGCATGTTACTAATTCAAGTGTACAAAGGTTCAGTCACATTATTAAGAAGAGGTTTGGCAGCCTCTCATAAAATGCAGCATATACATAACATTTCCAATATTTATGCCAAAGATAGGAAAATATCTGTGCATGAATGTTCATAGCAGGTTTTCATAACCTAGATGCCTTCCAATGAGTGAATGAACAGTCAAACTTCAACACACACACATAATTGAACCCTGCTCAGCAATTAAAAGTTGTTCTTCTATACAACATATGCACACAACTATATGGCTAGATCTCAAATGTAAGGACATGTGTTCAAATCCCATATTCATGGTATGCTAACACTGAAAATTTATAATGCCATATAATATTCCTGACATGGAAACTTAAGGGTTCTTTGGAAAGTCTGTTATGTTGGATGGCATTTTGCTGGGGCAAACATGTGAAGGTACATTTCACTGAAGAAGACACAGGTAAAGCAAGCAGGTGAAAGGACATGTGTGTATTGGTCCACCTTACATTGTCTAGTTGAGCTCCATTTGTCAGGACTCCATAGGGAGAAACACACCAAAAAACTTATGGTGGTGTGCTGAGGCTTTTTCCTACTTCTGCGGACTCAGGCCAGTTGGCAGAGTGATGTCAGCTAAGACAGACTCAAGTGCTGAGGCAAGATCGTTGGAGGACACGTGATGTTTGGAGGGGGTATAAATAGGACTCCAAGGACAGTGATGGAGGCTGAGCTTGCTTGCTTGCATAGCTAAATGCTTCTAGGTCTTGTGCATCTTCTCTGAGCTTCGCTTCCCTGAGAGAGGCACAGGCAAGAACTTTTCCTGGAGTCTCTATTGGCCCTGGTCCCTCCTGCTGACTAGCGCAGAGGCTGAGGCCTGGCTATCTCAGCTAGATAGAGCTACTGCTGCTGATTCCTATTTGCTATCCTGACATTACCAAACTGAACTGCTGGTATATCCGTGAAGTGTTTGTGAGTGGATCGAGCTGCCACTGCTGACCTGTGAATTGAACTGCTAATTTCCTGACAACGCAGATGGAACCATTTCTAAACAGGTCCACTTCCCCTGTAATTGTTCTTTTCCACTACTTCTGGCGGGTGGTAGGTGAGAAGGGAGGTTAAAGTGTTTAAGAACTATCATTAAAAATTGGCATTGAAAAAATTAAAGTTACATATCCACAACCCCTCCCCCCAAAAAAACCCTCAAACCAAAAAAACCCAACAACAACAAAAACAACATCAGTCAAACTACCAGAAACCAGAGGACAAACACCAAATGGATCTTCAAAACTAAGATCACGAAAACATAGACCTAAGATCTGTCATGGATTAAAGGAATTTGGTCACACTGACTTAAGTGCATTATGGAATCTTGGACTGGAATAGAAGGTAGATCAATGGGGAAACTGATGAGAGCTGAATATGGTCTGTAGATCAGTCCATAGTATTATAGGAAAGTCAGTTCATGATTTTGATCACGATACAATGCTTAAAATGTTAATATTTGGGGAGTATAAGTCAAGGGTATATGAATTTTCTAAACTATTTTCAATATATCTAAATTATTTAAAAATAATTTCTAAAAACTATTTTTTTGTAGGAAATTATAACTCAAGCTAGTAATATGTTGGTGTTTCTCAAACTGATCCAGAGAACCTGATGGTTCTCCAAAGCACTTGGGGTAAGGAAATAATAAACCCTGTATTTTCCATACTCATTCACCTTCTGTCCTTTACCCATGATACTTTGCTCATGATCCATTCTGACATGTTAGCTATACATGCATTTATGTATTGTATCGCCATGGCTTCGTTACAAAAGGTGAATACTAACCATAATATCTCTTACAGTTTTCAAGGTATTATATTCCAAAACATTTGGTCTACCTTTCTGAGAACTTTGATTTTCTGATGTCAGCAAATACACAGCACATACTGTCTGTGCAGTAAGAGAGAAATACTACGCGGAGGTAGATTATACTAGCCACTGGAAATGCTGAAAAGTAGTCTGAACCAGGTATCATTGTATTAGAAACTTGGCAGAAACTTGCTTGTTGAAGGGAATTACTGAGCTGTTAAGTAGTGAAATTGTCTTAGAAAAGCCATGCTGGCCACTGCAGTAGCATTTTACACTCTAGCTAATAACAATGCCTCTGTCTCAATTTGACATCATTATTTGGGATTTGCCAGAAGAAAACCCACACTTATTAAATTACTTAACTAAATGGTGAAATTATTCAGCTGACTCTGAATTCTCTACTAGTTTGGATGATAGGGAAGAAGACAATTTAAGAGGACAGAATGACTATTAACACTGTCAACAATTTCCCAGTAGACTACTTTGTTAGCAAGCAAGGAATTTTATTTTGGATTTTTTTTAATGCCTAAAACACACTTGGAAATATACAAGTGTGATGGTCAGCTTTTTTTTTTTTTTTTTTTGGTCAACTTGACCCAAGTTAGAGTGAACTGGGAAGAAGGAACTTTAGGAAAAGTGAATTGAAGAATTGCCTCCCAGACTGACCTACAGGCAACTGTATAAGAACATTTCCTTGATTAATGATTGATGTGGGAGGGGCCGGCCCACTGTGGGTAGTTCCAAGTCCCAGGAAAGTGTTCTTATGTTGTATGAGAATTTTATAAGGTTGCATACTCAGTCCATGAGGAACAAGCCAGGAAACAGTGGTCTTCCATGATTTTTCTTTGGCTCCTCTCTTGAGTTTCTGCTCTGACTTTCTTCAGTGATAGACTGTGACCTGAGATGTGAATGGCAAATAAACGCTTTCCCCTTCCCAAGTTGCTTCTGGTCATGGTATTTATTGAAATTATAGAAAGTTGGGGATCAAACCTGGGCCAGCATGCTAGGCAGACACTCTCCCCTGGAGTGTCTTGTCCCAACAGGGAACTTTTGGTGTCCCCAACCACTAAATATGACAGTATTTGGTGATGGGCTCTTTAGGAAGTGGTTAGGTCATGAGGGAGAATCCCTCAAGAATGACACTAGTGTTCTTTTAAGATGAAAAAATGGACAAGCTCTAATTATGGAGAGGAAAGGAAATAACTACCAAATAAAGAGAAAGAGAGGAGGGTAAGATGACTGTAAGAATGTCTGAAAAACATAAGGAATCACACTATTAACTACATATTTAAAAATACCTATAATACATATAAGTTGGGTATAAATATACATATATAATTTAAATGAAATGTTCCCATCTTTACTGACAATGCTACTTCCAAGAACCAAAAACTACCTAACAAAAACCCAACATCAGGCATAAGAAGCCCTCTTTTGAGTTGCTGGTCAGAGTTGCCTAAGAGACTCAAAAACATTACTGGCTAATGCTATTGCTCAAGATACCATGCACTTCAGAAACAAGGCCCAGAGGTCCTGAGCTATAACTGACTTCAATACTTTCTGAGGACTAGCTTTTATGGTACCAGAAGGTACCATACAAGCTTCCAAGAGAGGGAAGCAACCAACAGTCATATGATGCTTATGAACTGCACCAATAGCCAGCATGGCACAATAACCCTAAGGGTACATTAGTGGTATGTATACTTTGGTGATAACTAACAGCTCTTTAATTGGACTAAAGACCTGCTCACCAAGAGGGAAATCATACCAGGTACTGGAAACCTTCACTGCCCAGGGCTAGTGAAGTCATGGATCTTGGAGACGAACATCAAACCATTACTTTATTAAACAAGCATTATCTCTAAGTACATTCTAACTATTATCTTTTAGGCCACTAACAAATGTAGTCTTTACCTCTCATCAAGAAAATGTCTCTTTGCAACTGATGGAGATCATCACATAAAAAACACATAAAAAAACAATCAAAATGCTGAGTTGTGGAGCCTAATACCAATGGATACATCTACAGTACACCTGCATCTAAGGCTCAGGGATCATTCTTGAAGAGGGGGTAGAAAGATCATAAAAGACAGAGTATCACAGAGTTGGCTGTAAGACTGTACTTCCTAGTAATGTCAGAAGCTATACAAATAAAGTTTCCCCAACATAACTGCCTGAACATGAGCTGAACAAGGACAACAGTCACACCAAAATGGACTAGGCAGGCTCAGGAGGCCTCCACCCTACACAAGGAATTCAGTCAACCAAGAAATACCGAGTGTTGGAGAAATAGTCTTCTCTAGGGTAGAGCATAGCACTTGATTATCAAATACCAAATGCTCAGCCTTGAAAACAGACATACAAGTAACATTATATGGACTTAGCAGGTTGTATTTCTGTACACACACACACACACACACACACGCATACATACGTACATACATACATACACATATATAACAACAATTAATGGAGAAAAAAGGCCATGTATTTGAATGGGAGCAAGAACAGATATATGGGAGGGTTATGAAGGAGGAAAGAAAAAGAAAATGTTATTATAATCTAAAAGAAATTATAGATGTTATTACTTATCTCAGTATAGATGGTTATGAGCCACCATGTGGTTGCTAGGAATTGAACTCAGAACCTCTGGAAGAATAGCCAGTGCTCTTAACCTCTGAGCCAGCTCTCCAGAAAAAAACATCATTAAAAGGGAGTTTTAATGCTACAACAGCTGCCTTGTCTTCACTACCAAATGAAAACACATCTATGTGTTCTTTGTGTTCCAGAAAGCCCTCAGACGACAGAGAGTTCAATGGTACCTTAATCTCGAACTTTCCAGATTCCACATTGTGGGGACTGAATTTCTGGTATTTATAAGATACCAATCTAAGTTATTTTGTTACTGGGTCATGGCCAGCCTTTTTGCACATCTCCTTGATGACTAGCACCTTCTTGACCAGGGCTGTTGAGACTTTTGTTGTGATAATATTTATCACGGGAAGCCCTTTAACACTGAGAGACATTCATCATTTCCCTCCAATTCTTTACAAGATAAATTTTGGAGATTATTTTCCCAATCATAAAGTAAAGAAGCAGTTTTATGGTATTCTGCCCCACACTGTCCTCTTCATTTTATAAGTGAGGAGCTGAGGTCCACTGACAAGGGCTTGGTACTCCCAAGGGGAGAGAACCTGTTATTGGAGCTACTACAGATTTCCTTATAGCCCTAGCCTAGTTGATTTTACAGTTCTGCCTAGAGTAATTTGGCAATGATCTGCTGCCACCCTCAGTTAGCCATCCAACTGTGTTTCCTTCCTGTTGTTGAGACTAACTGATAAAGGAAGAAATATGGCTATTCTTCAAGCAGAACTTAGTGAATTGGAAATGGACAATGCAATTTATCATCCATCAATTCTCTCTGTTTCTATTTTTTCTTTAAGAAATGTCAAGTCATCCCCAGGGTCTCTGAAATAATCTGCTCTTGCTCCCAGCACAGAGCATCCCTGGGATCCTGGGACATTCATTGTTATTTGATGTCTCTTTGGCAGGTGACTTATTTATGAGTAGCAAACAACAGGTTCTCATGAGTTACTGAGCTGAATAAGAAAATCCCTACTGTTTTCCTCAGGAATGCTCTGTTTTTTTTGTTTTTTTGTTTTTGTTTTTTTTTAAAGCGGGGAGGGATGGTGGGATACATTAATGCTGTTGGTCATTGAGTGATAGCTAACTCAAAATCAATTTTACAAACTGCAAAGAATTTAAAAAAAAACCAAACACTTCTTTATCAACAAGAACAAGGGTAACTGAGAGCATCTAAGTTCTACCCAATATGGGTAAGATGCTTCTGTCCTGCTCTGCCATCCTCCCTCTTGACTGGGTGGATGGCTTTGCCAGTGTTGTGTGGTTGCAGTTCTTGCTCAGCTGTTTGGTTTCTCTGCTGGGCTCTCTATTCCCGTTTTCAGTTGCTCAATAAGCTGACGTTCAGAATACCCAGCAAGGGGAAGCACAATTTGGGGCTTACTAAACTTACTTGTTCACCTTGGCGATGTTATGCTGGGTAAGGAAAAGGAAGGGAAGAAAGACCTACCCTTTGAGAATTTCTTGTAGAATGTAATGTGCTTCATTAGAGGCCTTGCATAGATCCCTACTTAGGCTTAACAACTGTCCCTTTACATAGATGTCATCAGCTAGCGCTGTCATGGAGAAACTGAAACTTTCTGAGATGATGTCACTTGCGCAGATGATGTCATTTGTCACTAGGAAGTGAGCTCAACGCCCCATGTGACGTGTGGCACTATAGCATTCTTCCTCCTCTATGTTCTCTTCTCCTCCCCCAAACTCTGCTGGAAGCATGTGTAGAGCAAGACCATCAAAGGGAAATAAGACAAGTTCTCTAGCATTCCCTTACTTTGGATTTGCTGCTGGCATGGTCTCCAGGGCTACCATTCTGAACGGTGGAGATGGGCTAGCCAATATTCTGTCTTGGGGTTGTTGCTTTCAGGTCATATTGTTGTCACTCAAACCATTACTTTTTGCATTCAATGCCTTAGAGTTGCTTTCTGCTCTTTTAAAAAAACCATTTTCCTTTTTTGTTTAAACCCTACTGCCCTGTACTGAAAACTTTCTGCTACTCTCAGGCCACCCAGCCTGCTACCTGACCCACATTCTCGGAAGCTCTACCCAAACACACGCAGACTGCTTACCCCACTTTTTGTATTCATTAAAAAAATATTTCCCCTGTGTATATTTCTGTAAATATCTGCAGACAGACATTCATATTTCAATGTATCCACTTGCACTCAGTCTCAGGTCTTGCCTTTAACTTCATAATGCTGCTTGGAAGGACTGGAGTCTCTGGTTCAAGGGCCAGCAGGGTCACTGAAATGCTTATTATATGCATTAGTTTTACACACCCTTACTACAATCCTGTTATTAGTTATTGAGTATCATGATGCCAAGGACATTCTGAGGAGGACTGAAGTCTAAAACCTGGATAATTATTTGCCAGTCGAATGGCATTGCAGCGGCAGAATGGGTTTGATGGTTCCCCCAGATGGATCTGTAACCAACCATAGGTCAGAATCTATTTTTTGTAGGCCTTTGTAGGTTTTACCTGCAAAGACAACAAGAGAGGCAAGGCTGGATGGAGGTGGAGATCTAGAGATGTGGGAGGAGAGATGCTCACCTTGGCCCTTCCTTCTGCTAGACACAGTGACTTAGAACTGACTACCCTAGCTGAAGCTGGAGACTGGGTTGGTCTTGACTGGTTTTCTAGGGAGAGAAACATTCCTTAGGAGCAGACTAATGGTAAGACTCAGGAAGTTTTCTCTAGTGTCAGATTTGGAAGGAAATCTCTTAGGCAAGAGGTAACTAAGATGAAAATAGTTTGCAGGCAAATATAAGCATAAGCAGCACACAAAGAACACGTGCACAGTCAGCACACAAAGAGCATGTGCACAGTCAGCACATGAAGAACATGTGCACAGTCAGCACACGAAGAACATGTCAAAAGTCAGCACACGAAGAACATGTCAAAAGTCAGCAAAATGGAGAGCATGTGCACAGTCAGCACACGAAGAACATGTCAAAAGTCAGCAAAATGGAGAGCATGTGCACAGTCAGTAAGCAAAAGGCAACTTTTGTTTTTTTATTTTTAAGAAACGTTTTGGCTCTGAAGAGATTTTGATATATTTTGAGCCCCAGGAACAGACCTGACACCTGAGATCAGCTCTTTTGGGCTTCTGGGGCATGAAGAGGAGGAGGATGAAGGTAATCAGGGACCCTTGAAATTGACTTTAGGGTTCAGGAAGGACACAGGTCGTGAGGAGCAGAAGAGCCTTCTGTGGGTATGTATCCTCCCCAGGAGCCAAAGGAACACCTTCCCTCAGGTGCCTCCTCAGAGGGGGATGTTACAGCAATTCCACCAAGGAATTTTTCTATGGCCAACACAAACACAACACAAGGCCTCATGGGTATGGTTGAGTTGGGGGGGGGCGAGTATGAGGATAATTTGAAAACAATACCACTTCTGCTTTGATTTCTGAGGATCTCGTTCTGCTTGATATCGCTCTTTTCAGTTTCATGAGTTCTTCCTACATAATGATCTTGCCATTCATCATACCTAGGATGATCACCTCCATAGGCATACCTTGTTATTAATACTTGCTGGGTCCTTGTGTTAGTTACTGCTCTCCTTGCTGTGACAAGATTCCTGACAGATGTGGGAAGAGGAGAAACGTGGAACCTGAGAGCCAGCTGGTGGTGCTGTTGGGAAGGTTGTACCGTCTTTGAGGCGATGGGCTTGACTGTCAGTGATGGACCACTCATTGCTGGAAGGCCTTGAAGGTTTGTTTCCCACAGCTCTGCATCCTCTTCTGGCCACCGTATGGGGAGCTCTATCAAGCTTCTGTCACCACAGAGCCATTCTACCACATAAACTGAAAGTGCCGCCCCAACAATGAGCTGAAATAAATCTTTCCATAGTTGTTCTGTAGGGCCTTTTGCCACAGCAGCATCTGTTGGCTATGAGGTGAGGGTCCGGGGTAGGATGAGCAAGATCCTTGATTCCGGTTCTCCAACTTCCCAGCATGTTTGGTTTGATGTTCTAACTTCAATAACCCTTTTATCCTCCATTTGGAAACTATGAGAGTGAAGGGGAACTACAGCTAAATGGCTATATGGAAGGACTGGGAAGTCAAGAAGCCACAGAGGCCATGTACTGACCCTTTAACTGACTTCTCTGAACTCCTTTGCTATGGCCCTGTGAGATGAATCCACTGTTAGTTGAGGTTCCAGTTGTGTGCAGCCTGAGAGACTCTCAAGACAGTCTGCTTGGCACTGCGTGTTCTCCTTCCTCCCCACTTGCTCAGACCTCACAGCTCGCTTGGGGCCACTTTACTTTCCACCCTCCCCTTCAGCCTCATTTTCTCTTAATTACTATCTTGCTTTAATTTTTTTCAAAATTGCTCCTTAATTGGTCACAGCTATGAAGGCATTTCCTGTCTCAAATAGATTAAGGGGCACTCTTCATACCCAGGTGTAACAGAATGGCCCAGCAGGACACAAATTGAAGGGCAGTAGCTATATCTTATGTAAAGGCAGAAGACATTGTATGGGCCCTAAACTTATAATGTGACATCATTCTGCTAGGGTTCAAATGGAAATGAAAACAAAAATGCATCTTTCCTTCTCCTTGTGTACATGAACATCTTCATCTCTAACACACATGCACACACACACACACACACACACACACACACACAAACTCAGTCTTTCTCCAGTTGGGGTTTTGTGAGACACTGACCAAGGAGGTGAACTGAAGAAAACTTTTTTTTGTTGTTCTGAAATGACTGAGAGTGAAATAAATGGCTTTCTTCCAACATGTTCCACCTGTTCACCTGTTGTCCATTTGCTTTTTTAGAGACAGGGTCTTGCCCTGTAGTTTTGGCTGTCCTGGCACTTGCAGTGTAGCCCGGGATAGCTCGAACATATGCCCGTCCTCATGGTTTAGCCCCCTGAGTCCAGGGAATCACAGGTATACACCATAACACACAGTTTTTTGTTCCTTTTAAAGAACCAACAAAAGATACACGAGGAAGAAAAAAATGAGCGGGGAGAAAAGGAAACTTGTAATTC
Source organism: Rhynchomys soricoides (assembly GCA_019843965.1). NCBI lineage: Eukaryota > Metazoa > Chordata > Mammalia > Rodentia > Muridae > Rhynchomys > Rhynchomys soricoides. Next base: position 7,307,129 of record JADRCH010000019.1, read on the forward strand.
ATGGGTTCCATCTAGAAAAGAATGGGGGAACTAACTTTCAGAAAACTTGCAAGACCAAATTCAGTAATTGCTGTCTTGGTGATTCCTTTCTATGTATTTGTTTGTATCCCTCTCAAAGTGGTAAGTGGGGCAAACAATAATTGTGACCAACAAGGTAAGATGTTTGAAAGAAGGTATCAATGTCATGGATGCCAGGGTGATCTGGCTGTGACATCCACTACACTGATTGCCAAATTTGATTCTGCTGACTTGGCTAGCTAGGCAGGTGTCCTGGTCACTCTGCATTCATCCCTTTTGAAGATGTGAATTCAGTGGAGGAAGAGGACCAGTCTTGGGTCAAGAGTATATGATTAGCTTGGCTCTCCTGATAGAACTTCCAAATAAGCTCTCAAATGCCTGTCAAGATTCAAACTAGTCATTCTGGAAGGTTGTTCAATTTTTCTCACATTTCCTGTTTTGTTATCTCTTTGTATGTTGTATGTGCAGTGTACGGATATGTGTTCATGTGCATGCAAATGTACATGCATAGGTGGGCACAAGGGCATGACTATGGAGGCCAGAGATCCACATTTCATCTCTTCCTCTATTGTTCTTTGCCTTGCTTTGTTTGTTTGTTTGTTTGAGATAGGCTTTTAACTGATGTTGGAGTTCATCAATTCTCATCAACTTGGCTAAAACTGGCTGACCAGTGAGCTTTGGGAATCTGCTTTTGTGCTCTGGGTGGCAGACATGTACACCTCTGTCTATACTTTTATGTTAGTGCTGGGGAATCCAAACACAGGTCCTCCTGCTTTTGAAGCAGGCATTTTACCACCCAAGCCATCTCCCCAAGCCCATGTTTTATTTTTCAAAATGTGTTTAGAAGTCATATTTTGATGCCCTGTCTCATGTCATCTGAAACAACCTCAATCAGCTGACTCATCAAGGGAAAAGAATCTTTAGGAGTCAGTGGTTTTGAGGTTGGGTTAGGCAGATGGCTGTCTGGGTAAAATGCTTGCCATGCAAGCGTGAGGATCTGAGCTCTAGCTTCCGGAACCTATATAAAGCTGGGCATGGTCATGCAGCTATGCAATCCCAGCACACTTACAACAAGAGAAGCTGAAGATAGGAGATGTCCCAGAAGCTGGCAGACCAGCCAGCCTTGTGTATGCAGTGTCAAACGAGACAAAGACCCTGTCTTAAACAAGGTGGAAAGCAAAGAGTGACACTTGAGGTTGTACTCTTACTGCCACAGCATGACACAACATGTATCTCTGTTTCCTCACATGTCACATATCATATATACACACACATTATAACACACACACACACACACATACACACACACACATACACACACACACATACACACACACACACACACACTTTTAAAAAGAGCTTTGGGGTTGAATTCAGTATCTACATTGTGCCTTTGGATTGTTAACCTGAAATCCAGTTGAGGTAGAGACCTATTTAGCTATCTATTACATTCTTGTGCTGCCTCAAACATGGAATAAAGATCTCAGTGAGAAGTGGCTACCCAGACACATGAAAGATAGTCCAACATCCCTTTTAGTTAGGAGCTATTATGTGACTGAGTTACAACCAGTCAAAAATGAGCCAGCAGAAGTGATGGGTGATTCCAGGCCTGGTCCATAAAGTGATCTTTTATATATACTTTCGTGCTTTACTCCTAATAGCTGTCTAGAAGGACTCAGAAAATGCCTAAAAGTGCCCCAGTAGTGAACTAATCCTATTGCCTTGATCTGAAACTACCTTCAGAGAATATAAGAATGAAGGAAGAATAATTCTGAAGCACCAAACATCGCTGGGCATTCCTTTTATACGGTGTTCGGAGGGTTGGTGATGAACCATGCCATAATTCCAATATTGGTTATTTTGCTAAAGTCTGCAGTGATAGCTACAAAGATGCCCTGATTCTAGGCCAAGCCCAAAGGAGACCACTCTAATTAGAGACAGTTGAGAGCTATAGCCAGGGCTGAGGGTTATTAGAAATCATGAATCTTTCTCTTGCCTGGGCTCTGGGACATCATCAAAGGAACTGCACTTTCAGCATCTGCATCTGCTACAGGCTCAGGGCAGGGGAGGGTTGAGAGGTCGTTGTTTTTGGCCTGGTCATTCACCCAGCTGCTGCTGAGCACAGGCAATTCTTCACTGGAAAGAAAAGAGTGTCGAGAATGACAGCAGCCATGTGGCTGCAGTCGCCTGGGAGACCCTGGCTCCTTGTATTGCACTGCATTCATTTTCTCAAAGCTTTACTGAGTTATAGTTGACATGCTATAACTATATAGTTATGATTTTTAATAAACTTACACAATAATGAAACGATGCCCACAGTCCTAGAATATTTCCACCAGTTCCCCAATTTCCCCACATCTATTTACAATGAATTCTTACTTCTAGCCCCAGCTTCAGGTAATCACTGAAACGCTTTCTCTCATTTCCTTTCTAGAAAAAATTTAATCACTAGAATCATGTGTATCTTAACTTTTTTCTTAGTCTCTTTAACTTAGTTCAAAGCTTATGGGACATTCATGCATGATGTATCAGGCTTCTAGCTGAACACTTGGGCACAGAATGTTGAATGAAACTGATATGGTCCATATTATTAAGGACATTAAGACTAATGGGGAGGGAGACATCAATCAAAAAGTTCTACGAAACATGTATAATTTCACATAGTAATCATACCAGAAGACAGATACAGAATGCTACCAGTTCATACCAATAAGGGGTATGGCTGGACTTGGATTGTCAGAGGCTTCAGGGAGGGGGGGAAACGCTCAGCTGAGATCTTAGAAATGAGAAATGGATAACATTCCAGAAAAAATGAATATCAGAAGAAATAGAAAGACAGGGGTGTCCATACTCGGTTTCAGGCATAACAGGTAGGTAGAGAGAGAAGGGCTGGGGAATGCCATCTTAACCTGATACCCTGATAGACTCGGGAGTAGGACTTGAGCCAGAGCTACCCCTTCTGGAGGTGAGGTGAGTACAGTAGACTCAGTAAGAGCCCCTAGGGCAGAGACAGCAGGAGAAGAAAGAAATAGAGTTAAGAGACACTTGGCTCTCACACTGTCATACATGCATGACTCCTTGAGATCTTGATGAGGATCAGGGTAAAGCCTGAAATTTTGTATTCTATTTAGCACTCAGGTAATATGCACATCAGTGGTCCAGGAACTGCTGAGAAAATCCATTGGAAGACTAAGTAAGGCAGATATTGATATTATAGATGGTAACCAGGTTTTCAGATTCTGTGGCTGCAGGATGGGAAGTTTCAATTTTAGAGCAGGGAGAAGCTGTCAAGAGACCAGGCTAGAAGGCAGACGGCTGAAGTATGGTACAGATTTGACACAGAGTATCAGAGAACTGCCAGGTTAAAAAGTACCTTAAAAATCACTAGTATAGCTGGGTGAAACAGTACATGCTTGTAAGTCCCAGCACTAGGAAAAACAGTGAGAGTCCCATTGAAACTCTAATAAATAAATAAATAAATAAATAAATACATAAAATTAAAAAATAAATAAAAGACATCATTAGGTGGACATTTCAGAAAATCAAGGCATACTTTTCCAACTATGATGATTCATTCTTAACATTCCATGAAGCTACCTTGATGAGTGGGCGGGTAGGGTAGAGGTGAGAAGGGAGGAGGTGTGGCCAGCATGTCTCTTGTCCTTCTGGCTGAGAGTTTCGTTTGATCCATTGATGAGATTTGTTTTGATAATCTATGACTTTAAAACACCAATAGCAAAACCCAGATGATGGCAGGAAGCACTGAAGGGTGGGGAAAGTATCCCACTAATCAACCAAGTTGTATGGTGACAGTGAAAATGGGACTCGCCTAGTTCAAGTCTCTTCCATGACCCTGAAAAGGAACATGCCCCCAGACCTGTCTTTGCTCTTGGCTCAGAACAGAAGAAATACTGCATGATATACCCCAGCAGGGGCTAAGGGTCTCATAAATATGCCAGGGGGATAGGGGAGGGTTGGCATAGCATTATGACCTAGACACTTACCCTATCCCTCTATCTCAGGAAGACCTCCTAACATCAGTCTCTTTTCAGGCTGACCTAGTTGTTTGATTCCTTTCAACTTCACATGTGAACAAGGGTGAAAAAACCCCCAGCTATTTTATCTGGTCTTAATTAAACAAGATCTGCACAGGGGATGGTGACTCTGTGCAAATCGGGAAGCCAGGCCAGCTGGCTCCAGAGGGAGCACCTCTGAAGAGTGCCGAGGAGCCCTGCAGAAGCCAGGAGCTGAGCACTCACTTATCCACATGGGCTCTGGGAATTCCTTCCTTCCTACTTGTGTGTGTTCACACAAGTTCTCTCCGCTGCTTGCTAATTCAGGATCTGCTCCTACAGATTTCCCTCTCGCTACAGAGCTTCTTCCTATCTACACAGTAAGCTTTCCTGAGTTAAAAGCTTCTGCCTGCATTTCCCATAAGGATTTCCCACTCCTCACCCCTCAGAACCCAGTAAGCAGTAAAAGCTAGACAATAGGGCTGCACTGTTCTTAAACCCTACACGATCTTTCTTCTATCAGATCTTTGAAAAAAAGAAATCCTGAAGCACCCATCCATTATTACTTTGTCTTCCTCATTGGATCTGATTCTGAGAACAGCAGCTACATCTTTCCCCCATGCCTCTCTTTTCCTCTTAGCTCTCCCTATTAGTGCCCACAAGGAGGTGAATGTGAGGTCAGAGTTCAAGTGCAGAGTGCGCCCTTGAAATGACCCTCATTTGTAATGTTCTACTCAAGGTTCGATTTGCTAACTCTTTGGATATGATGGAGAGAGGGAAGGAAGCCACATCCGAGCCTTGGCTTGGGCACGTCAATTCACTTTTTGTTAACTTTTTGCACCGATGTATATCATATGCCCACCTAATTTCAAAGTGGGTTATCACCCTTTGCTAAGAAATGTCCTATATCTGGGGGTTCAGGTTTGGCCCTCTCTTCCTACTATCTTTAGCCCTAGGAATTTTAGTCTAGTGTGAGAGGGATGCCACTCAGAGATTGCCCTTCCTACTTCCACACGGAAGTGTCAGAATTCTACCAGACCCTTTCGTGCTTTCTCTGTGGTTCCCTTCAAGCTAGCCATTGATTCTACTTCAGTGACATAGCAGACACTGGACTCTCAAAATCAAGACAGGATAAAAAATACTTTCTCCTGGCTGGTCCGTTTCTTTTCTCCCATGGGTTTCTTAGGGGGCTGAATGCAAACTGAGGTATCTCAGAGCTCCTTACTGATATTTCTACTTTGCTTCAGGTCCCAGCTTATGCAGTCTAACAACTTCAGACATGGAAAACTAGATGTTTAAAGGGTGGTTTTGATTTTGTGAAGGAGTCCAAAATCCTTTGGAGGTAAAGGACTTGAGTCATTGGGTGATTTGCAGCCCCGTGGAGGGAGTAACCCTGTCAACTGACCAGACCCCCTGGAGCTCCTGGAGACTGGACCACCAACCAAAGAACACACATGGAGGGACCCATGCGCTGGCTGCATATGTGGTAGAGAAGGGCCTTGTTGGACATCACTGGGAGGAGAGGTCCTCGGGCCTGAGGGTGTTCCATGCCCCAGTACAGGGGAATGCCAAGGAGGGAAGATGGGAGTGGGTGGGTGGGTAGAGGAGCACCCTCATAGAGGCAGGGGAGAGGGGGATGGGATAGGGGGTTTCTGAAGGGGAGACCTGGAAAGGGGAAAGCTTTTGAAATGTAAATAAAGTAAATATCAAAAAAGAAAAAAGAAAAAGAGGAATGAGATTTTCTTTGGTTGGAACTGATGGGTCTCAGAAACGGCAGAATGCTTCACTTGATGAAAAGTTCTGAAGAGATGTTATAGATGATGGCAATGCAGGAACAAACCTGTGACCTCTTGGGACAGTGCACAAAGGCTGCCCAGTTCTCTTCGGCATGGACTCATCATGAGTGCCCATTGGTTGTACCAGGCCAGAATTGATGGCACTGTTCAGAGTTTTGCTATGCTCTTTGCAAAGAGCTCATGTACAACCTTTAGGAAATCTGAGTTGCAGGCATGTCAAGCATCATCTAGCATGTAGCAGGTCAGGCTTCATCTCACCACCTGAATGAAGAGTTCCCATTCACCAGCCAGGTTAGATCATTCCTTCTGTGTAATCCTGCAAAAGAGACCTGCTGTATAGCCTCCTGTGTCAACAGCATTCTGGCTCAATCTGGAGTTTTATTAGCTTTTGTATCCCTACCCCTGTTACAGCTTGGCTCATCATAGGACTCTAATACACGCACACAGAATGAAGGGCATATGGTCTGGGTCCTGCTAGAGGCTCAAAGTCATAGCCTAGCATCCTTGGCTACTTCAACCTTGTTCATGATACAGAATTTCAAACTAGAACTCCTAGTCCCTAAGAAAGTCACCAGTATGCACCTTTCTCCCTCTTTGTGCTAGACCACCTCTCAGAGGGTAGCATCCATGAAGCTGAGCCTTCTATTCACACAATCTTGTCACTGTCATGCTCTTCATGTATGAATCTGCACTATAGTGCATCTAACAGAACTTTTGTTTCTTAACCCATGTAATGGTGAGAGCGACAAAAAAAATTGCTGGCTCATTTGAAGACTAAGACCAAGATAATTATAACAAAACCCCATGTATCTAACACTTACTGTATCTCAGGCCTTACGTACAAACTTTTCCTCAATCCCTTAAGGCTCACAGTAGGTGCCATTATCTCTTTTCCATAGATGAGGAAAACTGAACCCGAGGGACCTCAGTAATTCTTATAGTTTACCCTGCTGTTTGACCTTACATAGTGCCCAACTCATGTCATATGTTGGTATTCCAAGAATAATCTGTTCTTCTCTCCCCTAGGCTAATTATGAAGGACTCTTTTGCACTCCATCCCCTCTCTGCTATAGTTTGAATATAGATAGTATCCATTAGTGGTCTATAGGTAAAGGCCTGGTCCACAGGAGAATGGTTGTGAGATATGCCATGAATTTTAAGAAGGGCTTTGTAGAAGCTCCTTAGGTCATTGGAGGCTGTGCTCAGGGGACCTCTGTCTTGTTCTGCTTCTTGGCTCATGATGTGAATACCCCTCTCCAACATGTGCTCTTGCCATGGTGAGCCATTTTATCCAATCCCCAACAGTATAAGGCTGACTAGTTGTGGACTGGAATATGAGAACTTCTTCAGTTGAGAGCCTTTTCACCTCCTAAGTAGTCTGTCAGGTATTCTGTTATAGTGATTGATTGATTGATCCAATTCAGTCAATAGCTATCTCTTGGGTACATTTCATTTATTTTTCTTCAGATATAGTCTGAGTCTGGGCTGAACTCTCATACAATTATAACAATAAAGGCATGATTGATGTTTTTATACTCAAATACTTCTCTCACTCTCATTTTGGGAGGCAGCTCTAATCCTGGGGTGACTATGAAGTCCTAACCTCAGATCTTACCTAAATTTTCAGGCTCATTTTGTAGTTGTAAGGAACAGCAGAAAAAAAACAAAAAGAAGCAAATTTTTGCAATCTCAAAAGAAAAAAAACCCAAAAACCCAAAAAACCTAAAACTGCCACAACCATCACCAAAAACCCAACCAACCAAACCAACCAATCAACCAATCAGCCAACCAACCAAACCAACCAATCAACCAACCAACCAACCAACCAACCAACCAACCAACCAACCAACCAACGAACCAACCAACCAACCAACCAACCAACCAACCAACCAACCAAACAAACAAACATATACTGGTGTTCTTACCTAAGCCTGGATTCTAATCAGTTTAGCATCCCTAATGGGGAATCACTGTCCTTAGACCTCACTTCTCCAGAATAAGTCCAAAAACCAGAGCCCTCTTCAGTGAGATCCTGAAAACTTTCCATGTTCTTGCATAACTTTTACACCTCTCAAGGACAAGAGAGCCACTTCTTTAACAGACCTTTCAGTGGATGGCTCCTCATTCCCTGGCAACCAAGAATCTCTGGCCAAGGCAATACTTTGGCAGAATCTGAATGTCTTGTATTGGGTAGTTGAACTGTTTAGCCACAAGGGAGAAAGGGCTGTTTAGTTTTTCTCAGCTCAGGCCTGATTCCCAGCCTACAGCAAACGATGACATCGTCATCATTGTTGTTGTCATTGTCATTGTCATCATCCACAGCAGCTGGATATAATCCTTTTTTTTAGGCTAGTGCTTTAAAAGACTAATCTCATTCACCCACAGACTTCCCTGAAACATCAAATTGTATCTTCCCCTGAACAGTACATACAATGTTCTTGTCCTAGTGCCATGAGGTCCTTTCCAAAGATGAGATACATCCTTTAAAAGTCACATCTTGAGTCCCTTGGGGGTGCCTTGTCAGGAGGTTCTTTCAAAAAGGTGGGATGTTCTCTTCTTGGAAGTTGTACCCTGAGTCCCAGTAGATACTTTGGATCTCTCTCTTCCAAAAGGATGACTCATTAGGAACTAGCAATTGATCTATCTCAACATGGGACAGGTCCCATCTATCCCTTCAGACTCACTTTTGAAATTGAGTCCTGAAGAATTAGTGTAAATTCTCTTTTGACCCAGAGAAGGTGGTGTGTTCCTTAAAATGACATCAATTTTCTCTGCACATTATAAATGGGCCCAGATTCTCACTCTCTGCCTCATCATTTCTTTCTTATTCAATGTCTACATAGAAAGTCTTATTGGTTGTCCCCTGCTCAACACTTAGGTTAAACTCTATGTCTTTGAGATATAACTTATTTTTCAGAGTGCGCTCTGATTATACATAATCATGTTACATGTTTTTAGAATTTCTGGTTAGTGTTCATGGTTGTTTGCATGCAAATCTTTATGTGTCTTTTTGTCTGTTACTCCAGCTGTTTGTGTCTATGATTTGATACTGTTTTTTTTTTTTTTTTTCATTAATTTTGTGTGGGGGTCTACAATGTGAGATTTTTACTGCCTAGTCTATTGGTTTTCTGCTGCTGCTTTAACGAAAAGAGGTTATTCGAGATTGCTATCCTAAGCATTGTAACCAGTGGAGTACAGATGTCCAAGAGTTAATGATCAAACTGGTTAGGACTAAAGCAAAGCAAAGGAGAAAACATTTTAAAATCTCAGCAGCAGTGGAACTCACTTAGTACAACAAGGGGAAAAGCTTTTAGATTTCATTTGAGAATACAAACAGGTTGTCTTAATTCTTTTCAGTCTTTTCTAAACTTTGAACCCTACTTCATCTTGGTTTATCATATATATGCTTCTCTATAACCCTTTTGTGTGTGTGTGTGTGTTATATAGTATGTTTACATGATAAAGTACCCCTCTAAAGGAGCTAGATTCAAGGTGGCATTAAAAAAAATAAGTATGCATGTAAGCTCAGTCCAAGTCCCCTTTAATTCACAAGATTTAAAAAGTCTAATAAATTAGAAATTATTTTAAGTTTGTGTTTTAAAATGTCTTTAGGAATGTTAAAGTTTTGTTGTTGCTAGATATTTAAGACACTGTTTTTTTTTTTTTTTATTTCAAATATAGATTTCTGGGTTTTCATTAAAACATCAAGTTATTGATCTGCTTTTCAACCCAGCATGTATGAGGAAGGATGGACTAAAAAGATAAGATTTTATATTTTATCAAGATAGTACTTGTTTTCTGTAAAGTTATCAGCATTTAAAGTTCAGAGAGAATTGAGTCTTAACAGAATTCCAATTTATTTATTTTGTCAAACTTTATCTAAATGTTCTCAAACAAATACGTTTTGAATCACTATTTATTCCTTCCAGCTGGTATCCCTGACCTTTTGGGGATTTTACAGCCGTTCTTGGAGGCCAGAGTCAAGGGAAGTAAGGGGCTTAGAGGAAAGCCCATATTTTGTCTGCCGACACAGGCCAGTCAGGCTACTGTGGGCAATTAGAACACATCTAAAGGGCCTTACGTCTCTGGTAAATGGCCTGTTCTCTTGACCAGAGAGGACATGAAGACCCCCAGAAGTTAGTGTCTAACAAGTGTGCATTCTCCAAAGAGTAGGGTCATTGTAGAGGAAAGGTTCTCAGAGCCTAAAATGCAACAGCCTGGTCAACAAAATGCTGAGCCATCCCTGCAGGTGATGTAAGTGGTAGGAAAAGACCCTAAAAGAGCCAAGGGCCCAAAATTAATATCTAAAGCTCACCAAATAACCTAAATTATGAAAAGAAGAGGTTAATTTTTGGCCACCTATATGATCTGAAATGCTCATCAGAAATTATAACTAAATAGTAAAGTAATTAGTGTTACAAATAGATTTATATTAGCCAGCTTCAGATTAGGCTTCTCGTCCTGATCTGGCCCAGTGCTGGGGGGCCCAGCACTACTTAAGACCCACAAAGGCTGTCAATCAAGTAGACAAGTTTAGCTTATTTAAAAAGGACCACACATATATGTATGCGAATGACTATCACATTCCAGGCAATTATTTACTGGGTTCACATGACTGAGACAAAGCTCCGCACACAGCAAAATAAAAAACAAATAAGCAAGAAACAAAACCCAGCTCAGGGCTTAAACTTTCTCTTCTGAAGGAACTTTAAGGATCAGTCTCAGGGCTGTAAATTTATAAACCCAGGACCTCCAGCTTCTGCTCCGTCTTCTGGCTCTTTCTCAAGGGAAGTGACCCAATGACACTTAGATCCACCCTACCCAGGTCCTATCACACTGGCCCTCTCCTGACTACCATCAAACTTCTTTAAAGGTATTCTGTCCTTCTATTGAAACCCATTTGTCTGCCTCTGAATAAATAAAAGTCCAATTCTCTGTTTAATGTCTCTCATATACGGGAAGCATCTCTAGTATAGTTGGATCTGTCACACCCATCTATTGGCTCCACATACACTGTCATTTACTCTGTAATTGTAATACAGTACAATTCATCCCTTTAAAACTTATAGGCGTCAGGCCACAGGGGGACCCCAGAACACCATATCTTTCTCTTGTTTTAATTCTTTCTTATCTCATGGGGATTTTAGGAACTTAAACTCTTTGCTCCCAGACACACACAGTTTCCTCCCTTACTGTTGTCTTCCCTAACAGGAAGAACATTTTCTTCATCACCAGCCTTCCATTCTAGTTTTGTTCATTACCAACTGCCCAAGTCATTATTTAGTGAGTATAGCCATGGTTGGTCTTTGGTAACCATCTAATGGGACTGGTTGTTTCAACCCTGGACTTCCCCTTGGCTAGTCATGTTTACTTCTTTCACAATTAAACAGATCTAACATGAAATGGTTATGAATATAGTCTATAGAGATCTAGGTTGGTACCCTATTATGAATATAGTCTATGGAGATCTGGGTTGGTACCCTATTATGAATATAGTCTGTGGAGATCTAGGTTGGTACCCTAGTATGAATATAGTCTATAGAGATCTGGGTTGGTACCCTATTACGAATATAGTCTATAGAGATCTAGGTCAGTACCCTATTATGAATATAGTCTATAGAGATCTAGGTTGGTACCCTATTATGAATATAGTCTATGGAGATCTGGGTTGGCACCCTATTAAAACACTACTTATCTGGGCAAAACCCCTTCAATGCACTCCTCTTTTACAGGGTTCTTTATATCTCTTAGGGGACATCAGTGGTCCTACATTTCTGGATTATTGAAAGCATCCCAAAGTTCAGTCTTGCTCTTGCTGCCTAGTTAAATCCTGAGGACCATATATACCCAGGCCTGTTTCTGCCTCAGTGCTGACTGGGGCAAGAACATAAATCTTGGCAGATACCCTTACCCAAATCATATTTACCATTCATATAATTATATTTCTGTTTGTCCTGAACTGAAACAAACAAACAAACAAACAGTATTTACTTCACTATTGGTAGATTTTTGCCTAACTTTCATCAGAGATGCATGAATGGGGGCTTATGAAGCACATTTTCTGCCTAAAGGGCGTCTTTGCAATTCACAACCCAAGTAACTACACTAACCCAAAACCAAACTTTCTTTTTCTTTCTTTCAAGTGTGTGTGTGTGTGTGTGTGTGTGTGTGTGTGTGTGTGTGACAATAGCCCATGTGGCTACATGGAGAGACCAGAGGTTGAATTCAGAATATATTCCTCAATCGATCATTTATTTAATTTTCTACTAAGACCATTCTGGGACTAAACCTGAAGCTTGCTGCTTTGGCAGAGTGACTAGCCAGCAAGACCCCAGCATCTGCCTCTGACCACCCTCTCAGGCGCTCTATGTACCATTACGGCTATATGCCACAGTGTCTGGTCTTTCCATGGGCTCTAATGATCAAAAGTCAGGTCTTTACATTTACACAGCAAGCGCTTTATCCATGGAGCCATTTTCTCCCCCACCCAAGAACGCCAATAACATGGGAGGAGTTACTTCACTTACACGGTAGTTTTAGTTCAGATTCACCGGCTCCGATCTGCTGACTGCTGCTCATGGTGGAGCCTGTGCCATGCTAAAGGAAGAATGCTTCTTTCCCATCAACAAATCTGGATAAGCACTGTCAGATCTCCAAAATATCAGCAACTGTGCAGAGGATTTGGGGGAAAAGGAATGAAAGGTGGATTTGACTGGTATGATTAAAAAAAAAAAATTCTGGTTGTAGGGTGATCTTGTTACTCCTCTTTTTGGGACCGCTAACAGCCACCAAACACCAAGCATTTATTTGGTCCTTACATTTTGATCTCCTCATCATGTTTTCCTTCTTAAGTTTCACTATCAAATGATGCTTCCATGAGGCTTTCAGCCTCTACCATCAGAAGCCCGAATTCCATTAATCTCCTGGATTAAGCAACATAGAACTTCTAACCAAATCACTTCTAAGTATGGTTCTCTTTCATGGCACCCCTACGCCTTGAGCACCTAGTGCAACAACAATGACCTTACTAAGCCTGAAGAAACTACTGAAGAAAAGACCTCCAACCAACCAGTGGGGAATGCAGGACTGAGAAACTAGAAAGGGAACAAGTTCCTCTCAGGGAACATCAACTGTGCATGATGCGTCCAAGTGCAGCCAACCAAAATGAACCAGGACTTTGTACCACAGAGCCACTGGCCAGTAAACCCAGTCTCAAAGCAGAATGGAACGTGAACTAGTTAGCCCTGCCTCCATCTGCATGCTGGGAATGGCATGACATGCCACCTTAACCCAAAGAAAGTTCCCAAATCAAAGCAGCCACAGCCCATCATCTTAGACTGACAATTCTTCACTGCCTGGCTACTGTGTTCTAGCAGTGTATGCAATAGGCTGGTCTCACAGCTGAATTCATTCACTGCCTGTCAATCCCAGCCACAATTATCCCTCTGTAGTTTACTGTTGAGCCAAGAACATTGCCTTTCTTATGTAAAGAATGGTGAATCCAAATCACCAGCTCTGTGCCTCTTGCACTTTGGTGCCATTAAAATGGAGACTCTTGAACAGCAACACAAGTAATAAGGTAACATCTGCTAACCCAGAAGGCTGAGACTCTAATGGATGGGAACACATACAAGGCTGAGACTCTAATGGATGGGACACATACAAGGCTGAGACTCTAATGGATGGGACACATACAGCGTGGATACACTACATAGTTGATTCATGTCCCTAGCAGGATGCAGAGGGGTGGCTCCAGACTTTTCCCATGCTGTAAGACACCCTGATATTTATACCTCATAACTTGTTTGTGTAGCAAATCATTAATGCTTCCAGCTTGTATTTTTGGATCATGATTGTCCTTGAATAACACAGGCAGTGAAATTGGGAATAAAGGAAACTCTATATTTTCAGTGTCTAATGAACACTTAGAAGCACAGTCTCCAGACTTCATACCCTTAAGGTTTCTGAATAGACTGGGGAGCAATTTTCACTTTGGTTTCAATGTTCCACACCTGAGGTATGTTTCTTTTTCTGGGCACTGTGTTTGGATACTGCTGGATCCTCATCTCTCTACAGTTTTCCATGCCTCTTTCCACCTGGCTGCAGGTGGCAGCATGAATATTCCTATTACTGTGAAGTAGTTCATTATTTATTGGCAGATATGTTGCTGGGAGTGGTCTCTGGGATCCTCATATGTTGCTTCTGTGGGTTGGGATCTCTGTCATGATGTATGCTATTGAGAAGCAGTAATTGGGGGATGTCTTTTCTCTTTTTATCTTTGTTTCTTGAACACATAGGCAAGTCCAGGAGCCTATGCATGGTAGATACACCATAGGGCATGCTGCAGCTGCTCATCTAAAACTCAGAGAGTGTGGGAGGACCTGGAGCAGGGGCAAGGGCAGCCATAGCCTCCCAGTGTCGCAGGTAGAAAGCCTATCCGGTCTCTGCTCAAACTGAACCATCAACCAACCAAAAACAACCACTCCCCCTTCCAACTCAGATCTTTTTTTTTTTTTTATTTGAATTTCCTTCTGGAAATAACAAATGTAGTCTCTCTGTGTTTACTATGAACCTTCCTAAATCCAAGGTGCTTGGGGTATGTGGGTTCTGGCTGGAGCAGGACTGGGAAAGGAGATGAGGGCATCCACACCTATTCTTGGTACATGTGAATAAATGAATTCAGCCACTGGTATGGGCTTGGGAGGTGATGAAGGAGGTGCTGCCACTAAGCAGAAGCTTTTTAAAGTTCAAACTTGGAGGCTGGAGAGGTGACTCCATGGTTGAGAACAATGATTGCTCCTCTTGCAGAGGACTCAAGTTTGGTTGCCAGCATGCACGGCTTACAGCTGCTTATAACTCCAGCTCCAGAGTATCCAACATTCTCTTCTGGATGCGGTGGGCACTTGTACTCACACATGCACAAACAGATACTGTGTGCTCATGCGCACACAAACATGCACATTCACAATAAAAAAAAATGTCTTAAAGTTTTAATTTCACCATAAAAGGGCAGAAGGAAGGAGAAAGCCAGAATTGCCAGGATGGCTGGGGCATTTTCCAGAGCTCAAACAGTGAGCCAGGGGCCCTGGGGCTTTAAAGAAGCTCCAGCATATACTCTGGAGGTGGGAGGTTGGGGCAGCCTGAATACAGCTATTATTGTAAAGTCTTTCACGCAGGCTGTTCTTTGCTATATAAAAGGGTTCCATCATAGGTTTTAGCCTAAAAGGTTTAAGCAAAATGTGTTCCCTATAAAGGAAGTGTAGGGCAAAAAGCTGCTTCTAAATCAGAAGAACATATGAGCTGGGTGTGCATGAGGTTTTAAAGGAGCCGCCTTCCAAGTCTTCACCTTCCTCGCCAATGCCTAATGAAGATAGTTTTGGAAGGTTTTCTCACAAGAAGCAGGAAGGAGTAGGGGAGAACATTAGTTTTAAAATTTCTTCAAGGCCTATGTATTGTAAATCAGTTTAAAGTGACAAAATATTAAAATAGATTTTCTTTTCCTTAATCCTTGTAATTGGTCTTTGGTGACTGTGACAAATTTCTGAGCACTGTCCAGTTAAGGGAGGAAATGCCAATAATGTGTTGTGTATCTCCCTCCCCTCAATTTCCTTTCCTATTGCTGAGAATAATTTTGAAACTGAAGTGCATCAAAGGCAAACTTGTCCATGTATGCACCTGTGATTAAAATGCAGAGTGGAAAGTCGGGAAACGGGCCTCGCCCAGCCTTCATGATGTACATTCCTCACCATGACACTGGCTCTACCCCTCACAGCCTGGAATTCAGGTTGTATATGAGGGGGTTCATGTTACTGGCCTTTGTAGAACCTTCTAGAACGAACTGTTTGCAATTTAGGGCAGATGGAAGAACTCATTTGCATTTAAGATGGGTGCTCAGCAGCTCACTGTATGCGCTGAAGGCTTCCCTTAGCTGTGGGCAGCTCAGGCTGTGCTAGGAAGCATCCTCATGGGAGCACTGCTTGCTGATCTCCTTTCTGCCTAAAGGGCCACATCCTTTAGAGACAAGTTTTAGAGCTTGGAAGATCCTGGTCCAGGTGCAACTCTGTGCTAAGTGGTTTACTCTGTGCCTGTCAGGTAAACCATCAGGCCTCTAGGCCTTTGGTATTCAATCTGTAATGGATCGGGGCTAACAGCAGAGGCTAATCATGGGGCTATCTGTGTTTTCAGGACAGATGTGTGTCAGCTATCATCATTGTACATAGGTGGGCTGTGGAATCATAGCACATGGTCCAGATGCTCCACCATGTACCTTCACAGCTGGATGTGAAGTACTCCTACCTGTGGCATGGTCTTTTAACCAAGGCTGTTGCCTAGAGGTGACAAGGGGTGGGAAACAGACAAGATTCTATGTGTCTGTCTACCATGATAGTAGAAATGTGTTGGGCTGATTTCATGTTTCCTTTATAATTAGAATGGGCATATTGATCATTTTACAAATTGACAGTGTGAATGAATTCATACTAGTATAATATAAATATTCCCATGCAATTAGCAACCAAAGTAGCAGAACATGGCCAAGGACCCTATATCAGTTACCAACACCTGAGGCCTGCCATCTTAACTGCTCTGTTTAGCTCCAGGATGTCTCCCAAAGCCCCCATGTTAAAGGCTTGGTCCCCAGCTTAGTGCTACCAGAGGGATGGTGGAGACTTTGGGAGGTGGACCTAGTGACCTATCTTCTAATCACTGAGGGCATACTCTCAAAGGAAGTTGTGGGGTCCCAGTACATCCTGAATATTAGATACAGCACATAACCCCACCAGGGTGTGCTGTCTTCCGTGGACCAATTAATTTCAGAGTGAAACCTCCATAACTATGAGCTGAGACAATCCTTTTTACTTTTGCAAGTTGTCTTAGCTATCATAGTTACAGAACAGTGAAAACTGTGCTGCCTTCTGTCACAGCTCTAAGTTCTGCCTGTTTGTATGTGTTACTACAGCTGAAACATATAGTCTGGACTCTTCTGTTCCTGCCACAATACTGTGTGGGATTCAACTGTCTTTTCTACAATTGATTAGTATGCCTGTGTAGTGTTTATGTGAACATAATACGGCTTATTATTTTTATTATTTTTGTATAGTGTTCAATGTCTGGCTACTATGAGCATTTCTACCTTGACTATTCTAATATTTTTGGTGTGCCTATATGCACACTACTATTGATGTACAGAAATGGAGTTTCTGTGTCATAAAGTATGCACAAGTTCAGTTTACACTGCCAAATGATTTTGTAAAGTGACCCATTTATATTCTACCATCAACAGATAAAATCCTTGTCAATAACTTGATATTGATTCTTTTTAATTTTATCCATTAGTATATTTTTAAGGAATCCTTATTTTGTGCATGATACCTATGTGTCTTTCTTTCACTTGCATCCCAAGAAAATACTTTGGGAAATGTTGATTTACACTGATAACGGAGCTTTGGCTTCTCCTGTAACCTATAGACTTTCTGGGGAACTCCAGCTTATTTGGAGTGAGTCAGAAGTCTCTACATAGATGCTGAGAATAATTGAAACACTTTCTTGGGTGTCAGAAAAGAGTCTCTATACTCCAATGAGATTGAAGATTGTTGCTCCAAGTTTCAGACTGCAAATTGCTTCATGGAATAGCACCCCATGACACCATGACAGGTCTGGTCATAGGTGGAAGTGACCTTATACTTCCCTTGGAAAAACTGTAAGATGACAAATGCTAGCTCTCAAGTTTGGACACATTGCCTGAAGTAACTGCCAACATTCTATATTTGCAGAAAACTGGCACTTGTAAATACCAAGTTGTGCTATTTATGTAGCTGCTGCTTATCAATATATGTGGGGATTCTGTAATTATCACAAGTGCTATCCAATGGCTTCCGGAACCTCAGACAAGTGAGTCTAACAGATAATTGGCTGAGCTCTATAGATTCCATCACCCTGGGCTCCTGGTCTTTTATGTAGCCTACCTACTCAGATAAGAGTCAAGGCTTTGGGCAGAGCCAAAGCCTGATAGGTAACTGGGGTTCGGGGTGGTGATTCTTCCTTGGAATGTGAGTGAGCCAAGAAAGGCATCTGGTCTACCTGATCTTGCTCAATTTCTCTGTGCTTTAGTTTCCATCTCTGTAGTTATAAGGACCAAATCATATCCACACAACAGGGAAGAAGTGACTTGACCTACCTGAGCCTTAATTATCCCTCTGAAAGATAGGGGATGTCATAAGCAGCAGGATAGGACAATAGGCACCCATGTCATTGCCTAGAGATCTGAAACCTCCTTTTGATAACATTTCCATCTTCTAACTGGGAGAGGCAAAACTCATTGACAGAGAGGATTGTGTCATAGGTCCATTTTTTTTTTTTGGTCTGTATTTTGCCCTACTCACTCAATTATAATGACCTCAGTTGATATTTCTTTACTTGATTTCACTTGAGGTATTGGTACACATAACTCCATTAGCCACATTTGTTTTTATTCTTCTCTCCCTTATAAGTATCTCATAGGAGAGATACATTTCTAATTATTTGCTTGTTTGTTTATTCTGGAAACTTTAGGAAGCTTTCTGCTGCATTAGGTCCTTTGTGGCTGTTAGGTGAAGCAGAAGACACATGGTTTAGGCAGAGTTCATAGAGGGACAATAAACCTGTAGCCCTTTCTGTTTTCCTCCCATCCTGATGCCTATAGACCAGTATGGAGATGATGGAATGGGAACTGCAGTGAAGTAAGGTCACAGGCAAAGAGAGTAAAGCATTGGCCAGCATTTTCTTCTAGCTTTCAAGATTATTATTAAATTTTGGCAATGCTTCTTATTTGTGACAAAAGTCCTGCTCATTACACAGTACCGCTAAGAGCCTTTGCTCTGCTTGTACTGGTCATGTTGCCTCAGGGCTTTGGGAATGTGTCCACCTACTCAGAACAAAAAGGCATAGGGCCTTTCCTCTGGGTGTGCTGGCTGTACCTGAGTGCTTAAGATCCCTGATGATGCCTGGGGAGTTGGGGTTGGACAATATGAAGTCTCTTGCTGTGTTTTTAGGACTCAAGCCTCTTGAGGGTCTGTGCTCTGATGAATCCTACCAGGTCATAGTTATCTAATAATGGGGTATTCAGGTGACCAGAACCTTTCTTTTTTCTGCTGTATAAACCATGAATGGAGTTTGACTGGACCTTGGGAATATTTTCTTTATTTTACAGGTAGAGAAACCCAGACCCTAAAGGGCAGGAGTCTTGATCATAGTCATGGAACTAGCCAGTGGGGACAGAAAGACCCATCACCATCACAGAGCTATCACAGAAACCAATGGAATTAATATCCTCATAATCATGTTTTTTCCTCTTCTATCGAATGAGCTTACTATCAGAACTGTACCCAAAAGATAAGAGAAAGAGACTCTTAAAAAAGATACTCAGTATCTTTTAAGTACTTCAAGCAGCATGGATATATAGCTCAGTAGGAGAATAGTTTCTTAATATGCATGAGGTTTTGAATTTGATTCCAGCACCAGATAGAGAGACAGAGACAGAGTTAGAGTCAGTGAGACAGAGAGAAAGAGATTGATTCTCTCCTGGATGCCCAGCAGATGTAATTTTGTTGTGTTTTGTTAATAGATCAGATGGAAAACAAGGGCTGTCTGCTCACAACTTACAGTTCAAGACACCTTCTTCCTTCTCTTTTCATGCTATGTTTCCATGCCAACACAGTCTCTAAACCAAGCCCATATGAACATATTCACAGAACAGCTTTCTACTTCCTTTCTGACACTCTTTCTGGTGAGGGCCCGCATATCTTATGAGGAATGCCACAGCACATCATGTCTTTAGTCATACTGGGCTTTTTCTGGTTTAAACAGATTTCTTCCCAAATTGACTTATTTACAATAGGAAGGGACAGAGAATTTTCTGTTGTTGTTTTGCCATTTTTAGCATAGAAAATTTGGATTCCCTTGCCACTAGGGCAAAGAGTAGGGAAAAGTGTTTGGCTGTTGATGAGGGTTTCTTATGAAAACAAGAATTGGGTCATGTGTCTCAAAGCACACGAGGTAGCCCTCAGAGTTAAAGGGGAATCAAAGGAATGGAAGTTGCCCAGGTGTCTAAGGTAGGGCAACGAGAGAGTGATTCAGGAATAGGTGGAAGGTCAAAGAACTGCAAATGTAGTTGGAGACCTGGGCCAGACCACATAGTTCTGATTCTTAGGAATGCTTTTAAAGCTCACGGGATTTCTTTGTGAAATATGGTCACGAGGGCAGGAACTTTTCACTCTCACTGTGGCCCAGAAGAGATGGCAGTGGCCTGAACATGGGCCAGGCCAATAGAAATAGAGAAAGAGATGGGATCGATACACAGAACTTACTGTTTTGTGGGAAGACAGGAAGGAAATCAATCCTGACTTATAAGTTTCCAGCCCAAGCAACCCAATGCTGAGATGGCAAGGCTAAAGCATAGAGTTTTGCAGGGAGAATAAAAGCTTTTTTGTCTTTTAAACCTTACAGCTCCAATTCAGATTATATCCTGATTCCATGTGGATCTGCAGATCCAGGAAAAGTTATTTGTGTTGCCAAGGGAAACACACACACACACACACACCCTCATAATGCATGTATAGAGTTATTTTTCATACACTAAAATTATTGTCTGTGTGTTTCACAAAAAGGTCACAGTACCATAGATGAGCATGTATGTATGTATGTGTGATGTGCACATTCTTCTAAGCACAAGCCTAAAATTGTCCTCCATGATCTCCCTTTTAGAGAACAGTAAGTTGTCTTTCCCCAAGCAGACTGTAAAACCAAGGTGATGAAATCAAATAAACTTGGCTCTGAGTCCAGAAGAGGATGGGAGGGCTCAGCAGCAGCCAAAATGGCTGATTCTGTTACAGTTTTGGATGCTGAGAAGCATTATGCTAACTGCCAAAAATATACCTCTGCCTAATCCCCATGGTCACGGCAAGGAAAGGCAGTTCTAACAAGCTCTAGAAGGGAGGGAAATCTGCAGGCTTCCACCTTTGTGCATAAAACAACAGCAATCAGAATGCTAATGAAGTAGCTGACAAGGCAGAACCCATGATTACCTTTGGAATCACAGGGGAAGCAGTGGGGAGTCAGCCTGTCAGTATTCTCAGAATAAGTCAGGAGAAGCAAGGATGGGCCTGATAGTGAGGGCCACCTTTGGACCTAATTAGCATTTATGCTTGGTGGTTCTAGTAGAATAAATAAAAACATGCTATCAAGGGATCTGTCTGCAATGGCTTCAGAAGTGGTCAAGGGAACCTTGGGAAATAAGTCTCTCTAACTAAGAGTGCCATCCCTAGACAAGTGAATGGATGCTGATCATGACAGTGGACAAGGAGGGCCTATATTGGGCCCCCTCCCACGGCAGTGGAAGAGCTGGTAGTTGGCAGTTACTCCCAATGTCCTTTCCCTCCACCAGCTCCTTTGGATATGGTTCCTAATTCCTCAAGAAAAGAAGCTGAACAGACTAAAGGACATGCCTTAACATATGAGATCCCAAGGAATGTGAAACTGATGTCTACCGTGTTAAAGGTCAGGCAGGAATAGCATAGCACAGCGCTCCTGACCCCCACACTAATACTGCATATGGTGGTAGAAAAAAAAATGGTATTTTCTGAGTCACAAAGTAAGACACAGGGCTGGAGGAAGTGCACTGAAGGGAACAGATGTTTTAGAATGAGGTGAGATCCTTACTATTCACAGCTCATGGATTAGGAGAGGAAATGTGTGGGCTGAATGGAAGAGAAGCTGTCTGGGAGGGGATGGCCAGCAAGACATCACATCACACACCTGAAGAAGGTGTTGACAGCTCTTCCATCTGTGTCTGCATGTCTGTATCAGAACTAGGGGGCTGCAGACTCCCCATCGCTCACTTGATGAACACATGCCATCTTTTCCTCCTTTTCTACCCCTAAGACAGTGTGGAATGTGAGAGTCTGCCCAAACAACTGGCCTCAAGGGATTCTAGGGCATAACCGGTTGCCTCTGAGTATTTCCTGACTCTATACTTATGATACATGGAAGCAGGAAGATGTGGAGGAAATTGCCTACCTGAGTTCTGCAGGCTGAACTCAGGGTGTGGAACAGGTGTGGGTCTACTCCTGTTTGGACAACCTTGTTAGAAAGATCTGGACTATGTTGTAGCAGGTTTTATCTTCAGCCATCATCATCCCTGGACAGTCATGTTTCTGAGTATCCCAACACAATATTAACTGTCCATTTGCATGAAGGCTTTGGAGCCTGCCTACCTACCGTAGCTGTGGGGCTGAGTGGAAATACACAGAGGTAGGGTAGCTTCAGTCAGTGGGGACATGGATATTAGTGCTCTATTCTCTGCATACCAAGTTTGGGACAAATGAGATTGGTACCCTTCAACTGTCATGCCAGCTTTACAACAAGGTGGCCCTCCAGCTGGTCTGCTCAGGAATGCCTGGCTTTACTGTACCTTCTTTCTTGGTTACCACCACTCTATGCTTTCTCCTGGTAGGACACTTCTTGGGACCACCGATCCCCAAGGAAATGCCTGCCCTGGATCCCTCATCTCAAGGCTCTTAGCTGCAGGAGCTCTTCTTCCCTGCAAATCTGGAAGAAGAAATGATGCCTGGGAAAACTAACTTTGAAACACATTCTGCTTTGGGTTCTTGGGGTACAGAAAATTCTTTGCTATGTGGTCAGATTTTTTTTTTTTAAGTCACACAAGAAACCATTACTTACACTATGTTTCATACCAGGGCAGTGGGGTGGTAAAGAAAAGACAGAACAAAAACCACAGCTCCTGCTGGATAGCATGTTTTAAAGTCTCAAGGCCTATAAACATGAGTCTTGTACTGAGGTTTTCCAGAGAGCAGAAGAGTCAAGAATTTACTGTCAATAAACAAAAACTATGGAGCACAGCATTGAAAACACATGGGTGTTTTCTCTTAAGTTACTGAATTTGCTTATTCGATTCAAAGTGATCTTTTGAATATCTGCTAAAGGCTAATTCTTTAAGTGATGAAATATGATAAGTCCAGATGGCAGTACTCCATTGTTGGTGTAGCCTTTGTGTTCATTCTATTCTGTGGAAGAAAGTCCTTTTATACACCGGAGTCAACAGAGAACTATTGTATGACTTCTGTCAGGACTGGCCATAGCCTCACAGGAGGACAGAGAGATCAAGTTCATTTACTAAACAACAGTAAATTAGAAATACAACATTTCAGTAGGAAGCAGGTAGACCAAGCAACACAGTAGTCAGATGATATGAAGGACAGCAGTTACCATGCTATAGGTGTCTGTTCTTTGTTTGTAAATGTTTGGCATCAATGCATTGTGCATTGATGAGCCAACGGCCATTTATTTTCTCTCTCCTGCCTCTACCTGGGCTCTCAGAAAATGAAGTTTAAAACTATGTCTAAAATTCACTTCTCTGAGTGCTCTTTTCTGTGTTGCCTTGGGGTCAGGACCTGAGCTGAAGCAGACAGAGAGAGAGAGAGAGAGAGAGAGAGAGAGAGAGAGAGATATCAATTTACTGCAGACCCTTTCCTTCCTCGACAGGGGAGTGGGGCTGGGAAAAAGCTGTATCAAGATTAATATATGAAAGAAGCCACTTTGCAGAGGGGGATTGGAAGCCTTCCCTTTACCCTTGTATCACCTAGGGGAAAAAAGTCCATGAACTACAAAGCAAAGAGGCAAGGAGGGGTAGTTTTAAAAAACACAAAACAAAATACGAAACAAAATGAAACACCCCACCCCACCCCCACCCCCAAATTGAAAGACCATACACTGAAAGGCAAGAGGCTTTGGGGCACATTCCTCAGCCACTAGCCCACTTCTGGAGGGCATTCTCCTTCCTTAGTGAGATGTCTCTATTTCTATTCCATGGCCTACAGCTTACTTAAAAGGCATGGCGTTTTCTCTACCTCTCCTGGTGGCTACTGGGATGTTCACTTAGCCTGCACTAGCCTGTACTAGTGTTTTTCTCTTGAACTTTAATAAAATTGCCCCCAAGCTTCCTTTTGAGTCCATTCTCAATTATTTTATTAATGACACTTAGAAGCCAAAGGGGTACCCCAGGGGTATGCTGTGGGACAGTCAATTTCTGTATCTCCTATAAGTCTGAGGGGGGGTTTGGGGGTGCTAATTTGCATAAAAATAGTAGGTCATACCCAGTGGCCTGGAGCCTCAGAAGCAGGACTGAATACTAACATATTACTGACCAGTGGGAGTAGGGGTTGAGGCTGGGAGGTGAGGAGTGGGGTTCTCAGGGAATGGGAGTTGGAGAGCTGGGAAGCTGGTCTGGGAAAAGAGGGTGATAGTAAAGGCTGATAGTGAGATATTGGGGTGATGGCAAGAGCTTATTCTGCTGGATCACAGGAGGAGACAAGGTAGAACATGCAAGTCCAATTGAAGCCCGGTGGAACTGAAATATTTATCTACCACCAAAGCCCCCTTCAAAAGGCTACTTCCAGGATTGCTGATTTTCTGGAAGTTACTTAGAAGCTGCCCTGGATTCTAGAAGATTGGAATTTAGGTGCCAGAAAAAGGTCAGAGTTGCAGGGGTGCATGGGAGTGTGTGTGTGGGAGGAGGGAGGTTAGTGATAGGGAGAGCACACTCAACTAGCAGTACTTAGAAAATACAGGTAGAGGGTGTGTTCTAGCTAGTGTCAGACACTCTGCCAAGAGTGTTGCACACATGTTTGCAGGTACCCTCCAACACAGCCGAAGGAGGTGAGTGTCACGTCTGTCTTCAGAGACAGACAAGTAAACTGAGGGTCTACAAAGGCAAAACCAGTTTGTCCATGATTGCCAGCTGGTAAGTAGAAAGGCTAGGACTGAGACTCAGGTAGGTTTCATTAAAGTGCAACCTTCACCTCCACCATGTTTTGTCATTAGCTGGGGAAGGACCCTGCAGTCTCTGGGGAGACAAAGGCCCAGTGGGCCTGCTGAATTAAGACTCAAAAGCAAGGAGGGGAGGGAATGATAAGAGCTGCTGGAAGGTAATTTGCCCTCCTTGTGCTAATCCTTGATGGATACCAGTGTTAGCTCCGTGTTGACACTGACAAATTAAGGCCCTGCTCAACACTTTTCCAAGAGTAAACAGCAAATTCCACACGCCTGTTTTAATCATTTTTCTCATCCAGGGCAGAATCCCTTAACTAAACACGTCTGTCCAGAGAATGAGTTGTGGCTGGGACCTTTCTGACCAGATCACGCAGGTTCTTTTCAGTTTCAAAACTCCCTTTGACTAAATGTATCCCTGAGTAGTTTATTAGTCCCACAAATAGGATTGTGCTCCAAATGTCCTTTGGAATAGCTGGTTGCTACTGTGCAGAAATGCTACTCACTTTTGCAGGTTGGTGTTTGTAAGCTGTGACTTTAGAGCTCATTCATTTGCTTTCCAGGTTTTTCTGGTGGAGTCTTTAGATACTTCCACTTTGTCTGAATGAATGGGTTTATTTACTTATACTTTTGGTGGCGCTGAGGGTGGAACCCAGGGCCTTGTGTACACCAAGCAAACATTCTATTTCTGAGGTACACACACATCTCCTAAATAATTACATTTTAGTATTCTCAACAAGAAGAGAATTTAAGTGTGTAAAATGACAGCTATATGAATTAGCTATATGAATTTCATAATGCGTCAAAACTATATAATGCCCCATAGATATATACACTTAATTACTATTTGTCAACTTAAAAAATTAACTTCTTTCTCTGAAAATGGCATTACCTCTTGCTTCTGAGGCCTAGGCTTAAAAGAAAGGCCCATGCAGAGAGATCTGCTGTGACACTTTGTCCTTTCTCTTATAAGCATAAGAGGCTTTGCCTGAATGATCTGGCTCTTGTTGTTCGGCAGGAGATTGACTATAACAGGTTATACCACATAGGTGATACCACCTTCCGAAGGGCATGGGGAAAGGAGAAGGTAAAGACCTAGGATCCTAACCCTCACAGAACACCTATTGTGTGCTAGGAGACATAGGGTACTTGTTCTAAAACACTAAATATTTGATACCACACATTTCCTATCTCCTATTTCTGTCTTTCTAGTACCTTATATCCTGGTTTCTATAGGCCTGATAGTTAAGTAGTACCACCTTTGCACCCTTCCTCTTGGGATGACCAAGTTCAGGACTACGTAGAAAAGCAGAGCCTCTTTGCTAGGGAAAGATCTAACCTTACCATATTAAGCAGAAAACATGAGAAGGGAAGCTAGATGCTGCATTAGAATTCACACTTAGGATGTTCAGGGTAACATCTAACCATATATGGGTTTTCACATTTATGCTAGTTAAAAAAATCCAGTTCTTCACTCATATTAGCTATACTTAAGGGGCTCAGTAGCCATGTGTGGCCAGTGGCTACCATAGAAAGCACAGACTTTGCACCAGATTTGGGAAGACATGTGAGCTCTGATAATTCCTTTAAAGTGTTAGGGGAACTGGAAGATGAGAAAGGAGCCATCTCTACCACCTGCTAGAACCCCAGCTATTCTGCCTTTGATAACTGGTTGATGATGCCATCCCCAAAACTATCTGGGCTCAGAGGAGCACGTTTCAGGAAATCATCCTTCAGATACTAAAATAAACAGCAGAAATAATTGAGAACACCATGTATTTGCAAGTCCCTTCCAGAGCAAAGTTGTTTCCTTTCCACAAAGAATGAAAAGGGGAATATACGGTAGGGATAAGGCTATTCTTGTTGGGGACAAGAGTCCCTTCAGAGGCTCCTCCCTCTTCCAGCTTCTTCAAGAATGAAGCTCAGTCCATCTGTGCACTTAATTTGGCAGGTAGCTGAGGGTAGGGCAGGGCTAATACATCCTCTTCTGGTGCTGTGTCATCCCCCAGGCTTCTGGAGGGAAGCTTCTTGATTAAGAGCTGATGACCTGACTTAGAAGAGGCAAATTTATGTGGGCTGGTGATCATAGCCATGTGAGAAAAAAGTGAGCTACAGAGGTTGTCACTAGTGCTGGGAGGTGGTGAGCAATCAGGGCAGGCAGTCAGAAGAATACACCAGGAAGCCGAGGCCGGAATGGAAGCAAAGCCACATGTCTTCAGGAAGAACACAGATTGCATGGGAAGATGAGAAGCACATCACCTAAGCTGGGATGAGAACACTGAACACTAAGGAAACCAGCTATGAGAGTGAAATCAGAGGGAGATGGTATGTGGGTATTCCCTCCTATTAGTCAATAACAGTCAATCACATCTATCCTGGAGGCTCCTTCTACTGGCAGTGCACTGCTTTCCTCTGCACCTTTGGGCAACAACATGAGGTCCTAGTAGAGTCCTGAGATTGGAACCAGCCCATTCTTCAACTTAGAAGCTAGTGAAGGAATAAGGGAGAAGGGAGATGGACTGATAGAGTGTGGGTTTCTCTGATCTGTCATTGACAATATTAAGGGAGGAGAAAAAATGTAAATAGCAGGTGAATGTGGCAGTGAACCACCATCCTTAGACTCAAACCTGTGAAGCATCACATGGGGATGACAAAGGAGCGATGTCAGTAGTCTTCCTTGCCATTCCTGAAAGGCCTTCATCTGCAGAAGTCTTGGTTTGATGGACCAGCACTCTTGTATTGACTTCCAAGATGGCCTGCTGTGTGTGGAACCCACACCCTTTACTATGAGCTCCTAAAGGGCATCGGGTACTGGGATGAGGTCAAGGAGCCTCCTCCTACTGGATAGAACAGGCTAAGGCAGAAGGGGAGAGGTCCATCCCCTCTAGGGACCACACATCCATTTTGCTGCCTTGAGAGGCCAGCAAGGAGGGTCCAGATGGTAGTTTCCAATTAAAATTAAGTATGAAATACCTTCCATAGGTTCATGTCTTTGAACACTTGGTTCCCAGAACCAAGTGCCACTTGTACTATTTTGGAAAGTTGTGGAAACTTTGGGGTGTGGCGCCTACCTGGGAAATGGTAATCGATGGGGGTATGCCTTTCAGAGTTATACAAGAGCCCCAGTTCCCAGTATCTGTCTATCTCTGCCCTCACCTCTCTCCCACCATGATACAAGCTGACCCATCATTCTATCTCCTACCTTCCTTGCTATGGTGGTCTAAGCCCCTGAAACTGTTAACTAATTGTTTCTCTCTGGTATTTGGTCACAGTGATGACAGCACTGAATGGTGTACAGCCTAGCAGCTCAGTGGAGGAAGATTCCTTTCTGGGCATCCCCCGAGATTCCTATGAAACTCCTGGATTATGTCCAGGTTTAGACTGAAAACATTCAGTCTAAAACATTCTCAATGATGTGTCCTTTTGGTTGCTTGTGTATTACAGCCCTTGGGCTCACACCCAGCACCCTGCTTTACGACTGAGCAGAGGTTTTTGTTTTGGGTAATCCAGTTGCCAGGTACAGGCTGCTGTGAGTTCACAGCCCCATTCTCAGTCTGCCTTAACAAGGGACAGGATCATTTTCCCATGTGTGATACTTCACACACACACACACACACACACACAGAGAGAGAGAGAGAGAGAGAGAGAGAGAGAGAGAGAGAGAGAGAGAG
>JADRCH010000019.1:7335455-7392217 GCA_019843965.1 Rhynchomys soricoides
GAGAGAGAGAGAGAGAGAGAGAGAGAGAGAGAGAGAGAGAGAGAGAGGGGACAGGAGAATAGTTTGTTGAGAAAGAGGAGCTACATTTAAAAGGGAATATGGAGTCTTACCACTTATGAAGGGTACTTTTGAAAGCTATTCAGAGGAGTTTAAGGTATTCAGAGGAGTTTAATCCACTAAAGAGAGATGGCTTCCCAAATTCATTCTGAGAATCTCCAGTATTGATTGTTTACAGTTTTTCTCCCTCTCCTGGCAGAGAAAAAAGGCCTGGCTTGGTTGATCATCCCAGAGATTCAGCTTTCCATGTCAGGCAGGAAAATTATCAAAAATTTGTCAGATATTTATAAACCACAAACAATCACAGCCCTAGAAAATAATCCATAGGCTTCTCTCTCTATTTGGGGCAGACTCAATGAGTTCACAAAGGACACAGATTTCTTCAGACACAGGAAATCCTACTTCTAACACCTCAGCATTAGGGAAGATGGACTAACAAAGGGTTTCTAAGACACATGTGCTCTCTTAGGGATATTCACTGTTGACTAAAACTGTAAAGATGCTGGATTTGCCCACTTGCAGGGGAGGCATACACACACACAGAAGAACTAGAAATGCTTTTTGAAGTGCAATCTCAGGGTTTAGGTATTCTAAACCAAAAAGATCCAAGGGGGAAATTAGAGTTGCAGTATTCAGCAACTGAGCCAAATAGGGCTGTCTGTATCGCACAAATCACACACGAAAGAGAAGGATTTTCAGGACAGAATAGAAGCAAGCTCAGACAGCTAAGATTTAAAAGTTTATTTTGGTGGTGGTGGGGGTCTTTGGTCTCACCTACATCCATAGACCTGTACAAACTTGGGCCAAAGACTATAGACATTGTATAGAAAACAAACGCCTGTGGTACAGAGCAATAGGCAGTGTGGGTTTGGGTACATGGGATTATAGGTATGACTGGGTTTCACAAGAGGCTCTGAAAGCACATGCCTGAGACCCATGATTATAGCTAGTTAACTGGATGCAAAGAACAGTCTTATACAGCCCTATCCCTAGGACAGCCAAGGGTGACAGGATATGTCAGACTCATTGGCAGAAGACAAGCCTTCTCTGACATGGATTGGGGCACACTAGGCTCTGGTACTTTCAGATGGATTTGCACCAGGCCCGTGATATCCTTCCTCATATCTGGGACTCATAGAAGACTCTCCCACATATCCTTAGGCCTTTTTCTGTGACCTGGCAGGAACATTCTCAACCTGCAGGAGAGAGGTCTACTCAGTTCCCTAACCCTTAGTAAGGAGATAGAGCTGACTGATAGGGGGATAAACAGTGACTTCCTCCAGTACAACCTCTAAGTCACCATGGCAACTTCCATGTGAGTTCTATGACCTCTCTATCATCTTACCTGTATACTCACTGCTACCCACATCTTCAGTTCTGCTTCTTCCAGGTGCTCTGAATCCCCACAACCCCATTACCCAGCTTAGCAGACAGGACAGACCATGGTTAGCACTTTGAATGTGTCAGGTTCCATCCATGGCAGTTCTCCTCACAACATACTGACTTCATGCAGGGTGAAGCTATTGTTCACCCACCCAGAAGGGCCCAGCCAAGCGCTACCAAACTTCTAGCTCAGGTCGTGCTCCTAGATGTGTAAGTCCTTCAACTTCTTAAAGTCTTGACTTGTGTATTCATCTGTTACTGCTGGACCCTAAAACGCCCTTTGCCCTTATAGCAATTATTCTTACATCCCGAGGTGTTCACCGAAAAGTTCCTGAGCAAGCCAAGTTTGCTGGATGTGGTGGCTATTTCTGATTGTCAACTTGACTATATCTGGAGTGAATTACAATCCAGAATTAGAAGGCTCACCTGTGATTTAGATCTTGAGTCTGGAAGACACAAGTTTCAGGTGTGGTAGTATGCACACCTCTAATCTGGGCCATGCCTGCTGCTGGAGATCTACATAAGGACATTGGAAGAGGGAAGATTCAGTCTTCTTCGCCTGTGTGCCTTGTGGGACTAAGCGACTGCTAGATTCTTGGGTTTTCATTCACAGCAGCTGCTGACCATTGTTGGGGAGTTTGACTACAGACTGTAAGTCATTAACAAATTCCCTTACTATATAGAGACTACCTATAAGTTCTGTGACTCTAGAGAACCCTGACTAATACACTGGGTAATATGTAAAATAAGTGAGGGTAAGAAGATCTGTCCTGAATTGAGCTAGCAATGACTATACAACTCATGTTGTTCGTGAGCCAAATGTGATAGAAAGGGATCCCCTCATGAGGCATATTTGCAGAGTCTCCAGTGGGTCGGTGGTGGTCCTTGATCGGCCATATAGAAAGACCTTCCCCTCATTCTGCCCACCTGCCTCTGCCCTGTGCTATACCTATGTGGAACACAGGTGGCAAGTTCAAGGTTAATACATCAGCATCTCCTCCTTCTAAGATCAGGATCCTTGGAAGGAGACTGAAGATCATGGCAGCCATCTTGAGATGAAATATTAGTTACTTTTCTGTTGTAATAAAAGACCATGACTGAAGGTAAATTAAGGAAGAAAGAACTGATTTGGTCTGATGCTTTCTCAAAGAGATCCATAATGGCAGCAGGTGGCCAGAGCAGGAAGTTGAGAGATTACATCTTCAACTACAGACAGGAAGCAGAGAGAATGAATGAACTCTCAAAGCCCACCTCCAGTGATGCACTTCCTCTTGCAAGGCTCCATCTCCTAACAGTGCCACCAACTACAGGGTCAAGAGTTCATCTATGTGGTGAGCCCAATGGGACACCTTTCTCATCCAAACAATCACAAGCTATATAGGTGGATAATTCTACTCTATGCATTGTAGAGCAGCGTCCTGAAAGAATGGGCACTGACCTTGATCTCTGGGTTCCTTGCCTAAATTCTAAAGCGCAGGGCCCAGGACAAGGGCAAAAAGAAGAATTTTATATTAGGGACTACAAAGTGTTAATCTGTGGACTCATGTCTATTCTTGTAAGGATGGCATGTTTACTGTAATAGCATGTGGTGTCCACTTTGTTTTCATGTCAGCCTGGAACTGTTGACACAGGTAATGGGAGCCTTTCTGAGTGACCTGCCTGGCCTTGTGAAGGGTAAAGGAAATTCAGGACCCTTGGCCTTCAGCTGGGAAGGTAGAGTTAGAGAGTAGGGCCCTGCCTTATGCAGCTAGCAGCACCTCTGTGGGAGGAGGAAAACCTTCGCTGCTTGGGCCAACACCAGGAATCTCATATCTCACATGTCAAAGCAGCAGGCTTCTGTGAGCTGCTAGGGAAGTCTGGATCCCACTCAGTGCCTGGGATGCCTCAGCCCTGTGACAGGGGAGCCTCTGTGGTGCCGAAGATGGCATCCAAATTAATTGCTCAGTGCACATGACTCTGGAAGGGCAGGGGGGACTGCCAGCTTTCCAGGATTCTTATTTATTTGATGTTTTTAGAGACAGTTTTTGCTAGAAGACAACATTTCATGCTTTTTGTCCCCAGGTAGGAGTGTGGTAGAAAAAGAGTTGAAGAGTTAATTGCTCTTTTTTTTGGGGAGTCAGCTCAAGTGACTCAAGGGTCTAGAGAAGTGAACCATCTTGTCAGAAACCATGTGCAAAACAAAGACTTCAGTGTCTCCAACTTGTGCCTGGTGTGAATCCAGAGCCCAGAATATGCCTACAGATAACCTGTAGGTACAGATTGAAAATTAGTGGCTACGTCCTCTTTCTTGGACCATTGTGGGCTTATGACTACAACTGATACAACAGAACGGATACAGTGTGGCTCCTGAGGCCAAGTTCTAAAGATCATAATACTTCTTCCTTGTTTGCCTTAGTTATTCCCCTTCTAGAGTCCAGGCTTCCATGTGGAACCCTAACTTTTGGAGGCAACTCCACTGCAGAGAACACATGAAGAATGAAGGAGCTTTGGTTGATTATTCTAGAGGAGCCCAGCAAAGCTCAGCTTCCAAACCTGAGTGTGAAGAAGCCCTCTGGAAGTATACTGTGTAGCCCAAGCCACCCAAGCTAACTCATGCCAGCCACATGAAGAAGGGTTCCCTCCATGCTCTTTCTAAATGGTTGACATGGAGATCCCAACAACAATGGATGTGAACAGGACTCACTAAGTTTAGGGAGTTTTATTATTTCATAGCAATAAATAAAAATAAAGAAGATGGCAGTAAGAATGTTTTGAGGCAGTAACATGCCTGGTCTAGACTTTGGCTGGAGTTTTCTTGTTCTGAAGCCACTTCCTTAGATATATCTTTACACACATACACACACACACACACACACACACACACTCCAAAGCCCTTAGGTCCACTGTGTCTTTAGACAATGATGCAGGACAATGGTGTAAACTACAAAAGCAGAGGAAGGCATAAGCTATCGTTGATCACCTATTAAGGGCTAGGCACTGGGTGTCATCCCATTGAATCTGAAGACTGAGCAAATACTTTGTCCCTACTATGTGCCAAGAATGAGTGTGAAAATGAAGCCAGGTACCAAAATTCCTGTTCTCATAGGGCTTACATTTCCATAGGGAAGCTGACAGGCAATGAAAAAATAACCAGATAACAACAGATTACATAGAAGAAAATAAATCGTAGTAAGGGGGAACACTGTGACACATGCTCCACCTGGTTGCAAAATTGCTTCACCTTTCCCCTCAAATGGCTCTGTGTGAGCACAGGCAGGATCAGGTTAGTTGGAAGAAAATGTGACTTGAGAGTTCACTCTCAGGTACTAAAACAAGAGAAGACTACATACAGATGTCTGCCAGCCAGCTTTAAGAGATGCACATTTGGAGACGGTCTGTTACCAGGTAGGTGGGCAGGTAGGAGTAGAGCCTCTGTGGGCATTTCCACTGTCTACCTACCTCTGTCCTTCAAGCCCTGCAGGCAAAGGCACAAGAGAGTCTACTTACACAGAGCACGTGGAGGACCACCGCTCCTTGTCGCCGGTCTTCATTGGAGAAGATGTCCCTGGGGAATTCATGCAGGGCTAGAGAACAGAGAGAGAACCAGCTCAGTACAGATGACCTTTTCAGTATAGCTGATCTAGGACAGTGCCTCTAACCCTGACTTTAGAGTCCTATTGATTCTGGGTCTATGAACTTGTATAAGAACCAAACCAAACCAAAGACTTCAAGTTCATGAGCCTCTAACTAGAATTTTGCATTTCCTTCAGACAAGATGTGACAAACTATGGTAATGTTAGCATGACCTCAGCCCCAGCTGCCAATGCAAATTTTCATATAACGTTGTCCCTTGGTGTCCATGAGAGATCGGATCTCTAGGACGCCATATGGGCATGTTCAAGTCCTTTCTGGAAAATGGCATGGTATTTGCGTATCATGACTCATAACTTTTCCTAAAATGTAAATGATATGTAAATAGTTATCATGCTGTATTGTTTAGGGAAAGGTAAAGTCTGCACACAGGAATATTAAGAATATTTCAATGGTAGTCGGTTGATCTGTAGTACAGGATACATGATGTGGAGAGCGGGCTCCACTCCACTCCATTGATATGGCTCTGCCACATTGCTTTGGTGCTAGGGTAGTTTGTAGGGCATCACTTGTGACCTTAAGTATGGAACTGAGTATGGTGGTGCACACTTTTAATCGTCTCAGAGAACTCAGCAGATCTCTTGAATTTGATGTTAGCCTAATCTACATCATGAGTTCTAGGCCAGCTAGGGCCACATAAGGGAACATGTATGTAAACAATACAAAATAAAACAAACAACAACAACAAAAAGCAAAAGTTATATGAGGAATCTTGGAGCTAGTATTACAAATTTGTTTTCTTTTCTTTTCTTTTTTTCCATTACAAGACAGAGAAATTTATTTTTGTGCTTGTGAGCATTTAAGAATCTTTTTTTAAAAATTTTTTAAATTTTTTTTCCTACTTTATTTACATTTCAAATGTTTCCCCCTTTCCAGATCTCCCCTTTGGAACCTCCCCATTTCCTCCCCCCTCCCCCTGCCACTAGGGGGATATTCCCTCACCTACCCACCCACCCACTCTCGTCTTCCCTCCTTGGCATTCTCCTATACTGGGGGATCTAACACCCTCAGGCCCAAGGGCCTCCCCCCCCCCCCGATGGCTAACAAGACCCTCCTCTGCTACATATGTGGCCAGCACCATGGGTCCCTCCATGTGTATTCTTTGGTTGGTGGATCAGTCTCCAGGAGTATCGGGGGGGGGGGGGTGTCAGGCCAGTTGCCACTGTTGCTGCCTCCCTGGGGATACAAACTCCCTCAGCTCCTTCAGTCCCTTCTCCAAGTCCTCCATCTGGGCCCTCACACTCAGCCCTACTGTTGCTGTGAAGTGACTCTTGGGTATTTCGAAATTTGGGGCTAATAACCACTTAACAGTGAATACATACCATGTTCATTCTTTTGTGACTGCGTTACCTCAGGATGATATACAAACTTGTTTTCTAATATTCTAATATATATTCTCATTCAATATGACCAGTTTTTATTTGTAATCTTACACACTTTGTCACATGCAGTAAAAAGGGCTTTTCTGAGCAGGGCAAGCAAACTTCGCCTCAGAGGCTGGTGAAGGGGCTGCTCCAAGCTGCCAGTCACTGCCTCATTTCCCTCTCACGCTCCTACTGGTTTCAGGTACTCCAGCACCTCCATCCTGCTCTGGAGCTCTGCACTTCTTTCTGACCTGACCTACATTTGCCATGAGACTGTGTAATTCAGGAAGCCGCAGACACCCTGCCTGCCCTCATCCAGCCTTTGGCAGGCAACACCAGCTGATGAAAGTGTCTCCCTTGGAGCTTGGTGATGCCTCCTACTGTTTCTCTAGTGGGCAGTCAAGGTAATCATCACCAGAGGGCAGGGATTGTATACCAGATATCATGAACATAGGCTTGCCACTCATCTTGTTTCAAGTTCCCTCCAAAGTAGAATTAGATACAAGGATTTAGGGGTGTGTAGTTTATCTGGGATATGGCTGCAGTATACATGGTGAGTGAAGAAGGTGGTGAGACCAGGGAGGTAGTGTAATCCAATATGACCATGTCAGATGCCAGGGCCCAGTCCTGCAGGGCAACTCTGAAGTGCCCATGGAAATTACCTCAGGATTGTGGCTTACTAGCTAGGGGATCTGTCCCAAATACAAGCCGCTGGCAGCTTCTTACAAATACTTAGTTTTCTGTTTCCAAAGTAGCACTGCAGTAAGACAGCCTGTGGCCATGGGTCAGAAGTATAAGGTATTTGTGCCATCTGTGCACATCTGTATGGAGAGTAATGCTCACCTTCTAAAGTACAGCAAGAAGAAGAGTTAAGAGTATTGATTAGTTATTTGACATCTGTCCAGTCTCTCATCTTCCTTATAGTATCTATATAGGTATGAGATATTAATTAGCTTGGATATATATCAATCATTTCATGAGGTATAGCCAGCCTCCACCTAACAGTGGTGCAAAAGCTTCATTCAGTAGAAACTATTCTTTGAATTTTGAGTATTGGTTAGGTCCAGGGCTACCAATATGTGGTAAAGGATTCTCCAGGAGGCCTAACTACAGGGGAATGTCAGTGTCCTGAGCATGTTTGAAGTGGGCTGGGTCAAGTTGAGACTGTGGCAGCTATGTGTACTAAATAGAGCCAAAGATGGGTTACTGGATCATAACCTCATGTGTGTGTGTGTGTGTGTGTGTGTGTGTGTATAGAAAAGATCAAAGTATTTTTGAGTTCAAACATATATAATTAACTAATTTAATGCACACAATAAGCAAACTCATATTTTTATATGTTTGTGTATGTCTGATATCTCAACAAAGTTGGTTTTTGTTTTGTTTTGTTTTGTTTTTTGTTTTTGCTAGGTTTGTCTGTAAGTTGCTAGTTAATCACACTTGCCACTTGTAGCCTATCCTTAGGGTGATGAAATGGAAGGTTAGGAATGCCAACAATGTCCTGGACATTTCAAGTATGTTTCTATAAGGACACTCTTTTAAACATGCCCCACTGAAGTCTCCTGATTAATGACAAACAAGAGGGACCTTGGAAGATTTCACCTTGTAGACCACAGTGAAGCTACAATGTAGAAATGACAATGAGAGGACAAAAGTCCACAAAATAAGCTGAAAGTTGATATCAAGCCCTAGGCTCTGCAATGCTGCCAACCATTTTTATTTATTGAACAGTCTCAATGGCAGCACTCTCCCTCCATCAGCCTAATACCTGTGGTTTGTAGTACCTTTGCTGGTTTGGGTACCATGAAGGAAGCCCTCCAGAGTTCCTGGGAGAAAACTATTTGCTTTGATACCTCTCTGACAATGACAGTGTCTGCATGGAGGCTTTCTAATGCCAGCTTCAGTTCTGACCTTTGACCTTCTTTTTTGGGCTTTCCCAAGGTAGAAGCAGTTGAGCCTCAATAATTACCTTCTAGTGTCTATATTTCTCTACCCTTCCCTAAAATTATAATAAGCATGAGTCACAAACTATGAGAAAAGTTCCTTTAGTCCCACTATCCAAACTCGGGAGATTGGGAAGGGAAAGCTCTTCAAAGACATCTTGTCCCATGTCTTTTGGCATAGTGACTAGCTCCCATGTTTTCTGCTTGCCCAGACCTGGGGCTCCAGTTTTTGGCTCTGAAGAGATGACAATCATTGTTTATACCATTACAGCATCTTCTGAGGCTTCCGTTTCCTTCCTTAGGCTTATTTTGCTTTATACAAAGTCTTTGGCATCTGGGGTTTGCATTAGGTTAGCTAGTGATCAACCCAAATGAGCCAAGATCATGGCTCTGGGGGCCAGAGGGAGGACAAAAGCCATGCAAGGATGAGAGTGGTGCACATCAATGAAGGTGGCGCACATCTATTATCACTGGCCTCAGGCAGGCTCTACACATCTCACCATCCCTCCACCATCCCTTTTTATTGCCACAAAAGCCATCAATTGCATTTTGTACCTAAGAAAGCTAAGGGATGAAAACCTTGGGTTGCATATGTAGAGACTCTCAACTATATGGCTTCTACATCGACTTTTCTATCCTTAATGTTATTGACACAAGATGTTTCTGTTAGGTTTAAGGGTCACAACTTAGAGTCCCCCAACTCTCAGATTGATAGGATGCCAAGTTAACTTACTGTTTACAACAGCTCTCAGAGAAAAGTTAAAAACCCAGCAGACTACTCTGCGAAGCATCCAAAAGAATCACATGTGGGAGCTGCTGAATAAGATTTCCAACTCACTCGAGAGTAGAGACAGACCGAGGTGGTGAGAGTCATTTTGTCATAAATGTGTGACAATCTTCTATTTCCTTAACTCTCTGCCCAGCATAAATAATATGGCTTTACTCAGGAACAGGATTAGGGCAGCATAGGGAGGGGGTTAGGGCTGCACAGGAGACACCAAGGGGAAGGGAGAAGTAGGTGTGAGTTTGCATCTGCCATGTGTCCACACCAGCACCAGCTTGTCCATAGTAGCTCCACTGCCACATGGATATGGTAAGAGAATAGAATAGAACAGTTTCATTAAGGGCTCCATGTCTTTAAGATAGAACTTTGGCTTTTGAATACTTAGTATTTTGACTTTAAGTCTCCTTGAAAGTCATCAAGTAGCTACTGGTGAGTAAAAGTTCAGTGAAAATAAGTATCTCACAGGGCTTTGTGCTGGATACTGGAAGAGTATACTAGTGGTCTCCATGCATAGCCAACATGTAGACCTGCCTGAAAATCCTGGGCAAAACCAGGCTGGAAACCACATTCTGAGTGGAGCAGGACCCAAAGACATGATTACATATTAGCCTTTGCTAATTAGCCTGACGGGAAACCCAGGTCCTGGCCACATGTGATAGAAAAGAGATGTAATTGCAGACATGAGTTCACTGTCTTCATTCCTTTTGTATGCATAGGTCCTCCACTTTCACTACTAGGAATTGGTATCATAGTAATATACTGAGCCTGATAGCTAATCTATTACCAGTTGTGAGCTCCTAGCCCTTGGTTAAAGATGTCTTTCCCTTTAGAACACCTAATTGGTCATGAGAAAATGTATGAACATTCTCTGCAAAGTGGTGGTTGGCATAATTCCATCACAATACACACCAGAGTCTGGAAGCAGAGCAACTTGCTGCTGGTGGAGCTTCCTTGATAAAATGATGCGATTTTCCTATGGAAGGTGAAGGAGGGGGTGTGATGTGGAGAAGGCTGGGGAATGCAGAGGTGAGTTAATCAAATGCTTTTAAAATAACTTGTTTCAAGATCAACCATAAGAAAATCCTTTTTTTTTTTTTGATAGTAGTAATGTAAAATGAACAACCAGTGCCCAGTGTGGCTCATTGTCACTTCTTGCTGCCTATAGATCCAGATGTAGGACTCTTAGCTACATCTCTATCACCATGTCTGCTTGCAAGCCACCATGCTTCCCACCATGATGATAATGAACTAAACCTCTGAAATGTAATCCATTGAAGTGTTTTCCTTTATAAGAGTTGCTGTGGTCATGGTGTTTCTTCACAGCAATAGAAACACTAACTAAGACATAGCTCTTCTCTGAAAATACACTTTGGGTTAATAGTGACATTATGATGGTGGTCTCAAAATTACTCTTGTATCTCTTACAAAGAATGAGAGCTTGCATTCTACCATTTCATCTACCAGCTTTGCTCACAGATCAAGTAGAACATGCTTGAGTTACCAACTGTGGAATCAGTGGAGCTAGGGGCTCAGAGGTTGTTCACTGCTAAGCATGATTCCAAGGCACTGGTTACTCAATACTCTTGACTAACCTTGTGCTGGTCAAGGTAATCATTTTCTAGGGTCAAAAAGAAAGCTTTAGTCAGAGCCACAGATAGTATATACAAAAGCCATCTGCATATTGGTGTCACCCTTCCCAGTGCCTTCTGCAGTCTGTGACAAAAGAATACCACAAGGTACATGGCACAAATGAGAGATGTTTGCTTCTCCTGGTATTAAGGAGCCAATGTGGTCAATTGCTCATGAGGGTGTCTTCCTAGAGTATAGCAATTCACCTTCTGACTGTATCTTTGTACACCAGATTGGCGTGAGCATGGGTCTCTTCTTAGTTACATATTTATCTACACATGTTAGACATAGGCTCTATTGAACTAGATCCAAGCCCTTGGTTTTAGGATAGGAATTGTTATGAAG
The DNA here is from genome assembly GCA_019843965.1 of Rhynchomys soricoides. NCBI lineage: Eukaryota > Metazoa > Chordata > Mammalia > Rodentia > Muridae > Rhynchomys > Rhynchomys soricoides. The sequence continues at coordinate 7,346,591 of JADRCH010000019.1, forward strand.
CTGAGCCTGGCTTTGAACACACCATGTAGTCAGAGTTGGCCTTAAACTTGTTTGTTCTCCTCCCTTAGCCTTCCTTGTAAGATTACAAACATGAACCACCATGGTAGGCTCTTTTTCTCTTCATATTTGCCACCAATTCCATCTTGAATGTTCTATCTTATGACTTGTCTCATCTTCATTTTCTTCTAAAAGTTTCACCTCTGAACACCACCACACTGGTAGAACCTTTACTATATAAATTTGGGAAGGGGATACAAACATGTGACATACACTCTATGGCATATCCCAAAGCCCCTTTGTATAAGTACTAGAAAAGAGGATTTTCAATGTATCCACAATGATACAAAGGTATAGGGCACATAGAGACAGGTATTTATATATACACATTAGATTTGACCCACAATAGTAAAGCATGGAGGACAGGAAACAGAAGGGAGAATCTTTGACTGAGCTTAAAGTCAAATTTAACTGCCATTGAAACTTTCCTTCTGAATCTAGTACCATGCAGTTCACAGACTAGGACTTCTTACACTGTCATCTAGAGTTCAACAAGCTCTTGTATTAAACATTTGATTCCACCCTGCCAGAAGCTGCTTGGACTCATTTGCAAATGGCATTGTCAGATGTCCCTGGCTGCACACACTGAACAAAGAAAAACGATGGTCACCAGAGGGCCATCATTCTGAGGTTTTTTTGGGGGGGGGGCAGTCTCTGTTTGCCTATTGACCACTGGGATGGTGGCCTCTGAGGGATCTCTACATTGCTCCCTCTGGTCCTAGCACATAGTATGATATAGAGATCATAGCAGATGCTTAGCTTCAATGAGGCAGACAAAGAACTCTGAAGAGAGAAGCTGTTGGTCATGGTGTAGGGAGAGAGTAGGTTAGCTTTGTCCCACTTGTCAAATGGTTCAGGGAAGAGTAGACAACAGCAGCTAAGCACCTTCTATAGACACAAGGCAAACTCTCCATGTGGACAACACTCTGGGGCCTTGCATATATGAGTGTGGGAAATGGTATTTACAGAATAGCTAACATTTTCCATGAGGAACATATGAAAGCAGAGGGGTACACTCAGCTGGAAGGCTCTGCTGGTAGTCCCTGACCTCTATTCACTCATCTGTAAACAGGAGACCAGACAGTGTAGACCTTCCAGGAATCCCCATAAATCCCAGAAGTAGATATCTGGTGCTAGTCATCATGTGAGGGTATGTTTCTCGTGCCAAATGAAAAAGAACAAAGGCCATTTCTTGTGGTTAGAGGCTGGATGCTCATTGCCTGGCAGAACATGACAGACAGCTATAGTTTTCATAAGCATCCACAGAATGGAATGAAGACCAGGGTTCAATCCCATTCATGCTTTATAGAGCCAGCTCTCCTTCACTAGGAGGGCACATTAGTGCCATCTTTGTATACTTTCTGTGATGAGTATAAGCAATGTATGTGAAATACCTACCATCAAGCTTCCTGGGTCTATCTAGCCTATTCTTAATACAATGATAACACAAGTTGCTGGTATGGCACAAGGCAGAGGGTACATTCATTTGGCCTTGGTAAGGAAATCCACCCATTACTAATTCCAGCTTGCCTTTTCAAGCTTACTCATCCTTGTTTCTAAGGATGAAAGTTGGTCCATGAGAGGTGTGCAGATGATTCCTATGTTCTTGCTGTGGGGAACCCCATACCCATGTGGCATGCTGATAGCTTCACCCAGGTAAGAGTTTCTCTCTACATAGCTTCTGGCTATTTCAGATCCTCTCATTCTTCCTTGCAATTTTCTTTCCAGAATATTCTGCCAGTCTGGGGACCAGCAACAGCATCAATGCTGTTCCCATGGAAACTACAGGGCCCTAAATGGAGTGGATCCCTCTTTCCATGGCAACAGCAATCAGTGTCCTTCTGTCTGTCTCCTGGCCGCATTTCTTCTCAGGCCTAAGAGTGATAAACCTAAATGGAAGAGTACAAAGAGATAGAAAATATTCTGTTTTGTTTGAAAGAAAAAAAATTAGCTTGGACACGAATACCATCTTTAGACAAGCTTGTTATATTTTGATCAAGAAACAGCCTAGGATGGACATGGACCTCCCAGGTTATGTTTGAATCAAATGTTTAATATAAGAGCTTGTTGCACTCTAGCTGGGGGTGAAGAGACTCATATATTCACTTGCTTGCAAGCTACACAGCATGTTCTAGTGATGCGGCTTTGGTGAGTTGTCACCATGTTCATACATGGCTTTTGGTATTGCCTAAGTGACATTCATGTTCCTGTAGTAATCCCAATAACTGCATTGGCTTACCAAGCTTGTTTTAGACACAACTGTTTATTTGGTCTGTTGTCATCTCTTTCTGGGCAGGTGGATAGAAATAGACTTTCTAGGCAGTCCCACAAGAGGGCAGATCCTTCATCATGTCTGGGCAAACAGAATCATGGCTTCTGCATTCACCCAAACACCAGACTCTTGTGAACAATCTTCTCATGACAGAACACTCAGTGCAAATCCATTGATTACCCACCAAAGTGGGGTCCGAATGCTGCCTAGCTCTTTCAGTACTGACTTTACACTACTGTCTCAGAGGCTTTTGTCTGTCTAAATGATTGTCCTTCCTTAACCCAGTAAAACCCACTACTCCCACTTTTCCTGGCTGGAACATTCTGGACTCTGCCAGGTGTGGTATTTACTTAGCTTTGCACAAAGCCTTCTCTGACTCTTTCTGTAGCCCCATTGGGCCATGGCAGTATCGATTAAATGGTTTTCCAGCCACATTGTATTTCTTGCTCATGAATGTATACCTTTGCTTCAAGGACACTGTGAGCTTCCTGAGGACAGGAACCCTGCCATTTCTCACTCTATTGTCAACACCCACCAGGCAAGGATCCATGGAAATGAACTAAATGTCAAGTGGACCTAAGTGTGAATAAACAGAGGCCCCTTTCCCAGGAAGTGGCTTTTGTATAAACACAGGACAGAATTACTAACTGGGAAATGTTGTTGGAAAGGACACTTCAGTAAAACTCTCAACAACTCCATCCCAACCCCACAGCCCCATTAGAACTGTTCATAAATATCCCTTTTCTTTCTGTTCCAGAGACTTGGAAGGGGGCCTTTCTACAATCCCTTCAAGGGTGGGCGTGACCAGGAAACTAGTCTGGCTGGTGAAATAGGAGCACAGTTCCAGTTGTACGTGGCTTTGAAAGTCCTGCTCAGCTCACCAGCTGGCATTGTCTTGGTGACCCTGAAAGCACAGCAGGGTGAATCTTCTATTCAGCTGGATCTGTTTGTGACATTTCAGAGTCCCCATTCCCCTCAAGCACACATTTTGTCTAAGCAGCATGCATAAAAGTAGCAAATGTGTTTTTCGTCCTCGCAGAGATTCTGGTGCTCCTCATTACCCAGAATATCCTAACCTGTTGTGAGTTGCAAGAAGTTAATAAGGCACTCAGTATCTTGTGACTATTTTTTTTTCTAGGTAAGGTTTTAGGGGGCAGAAAATTTTGGCTGTTTTCTTGTCTTCTTTACTAGACTGGGGAAGGTGGTTAGATTATAGAATATTTATTCTTCTTAGTCTCCCTAGTGCTTAGCAAATTCACTTCAGAAATCAACACACTGCTCATAAGCAAGGTTTCCTGAATAAAATAATTTATAAGAGAACTTGTATGAAAGAACCTGAAGGCTGAACATTCTTTGTCTGAAATGCTAGGGAGCCACAAAACCACAATTTAGGACTTTGGAATACTCACCTATGTATAAGGAGATAGCTTGGTGTTAGAACCCAAATCAGAACACAAAATTCACTTAATGCTTCATAAGCATCTTAGACATCATATAATGATTTTTTTTGAAAGAGTTCATTTGGCTTATTTAGTTGCAGTGGATTTTGTATAGTTTTCATAAGAAAAGCACTTTGTGCAGACTTTGACAGTGCAACTTGCTTGCTAAGAGTGCCATTTAGAGTCATGGAACAAGTTTTAGAAAGTATTTTAAACTGGTGTGTGAAAACCAAGGTTTGTAGTCACATTATTGCTTAAAAGCTTTCAGATTTGGTGTGTGGATTTGATGTGTTCAGCCTGTCTGTGCACAAATTCATGTTCTGAATTCTGAATGTTTAGTCTCTGTGGGTGTATTAGAGGCATTCTGATGTGTGTGTGTGTGCGCGCGCACTTGTATGCATGTGGAGCCCACAGAACAACTTTGGGTGTTATTTTTCATAGATCTGCTACATTTATTTTGTTTTGTTGGTTGGTTTGTCTTGAGACTGAGTCTCTGGCTGACATGAAACTTGCCAAGTAAGCTAGGCTGACTAGACAGTGAGATCCAGGGATCACCTGTTTCTGTCTCGCCAAAGCTGGGGTTTCAAGTACGCACTATTACACCTAGTTTTTTTTAATGTGGGTTTTGGGGAATCTAGCTCAAGTCCTTGTGTTTTCAGCGCTTTTCACTGAATGAACCATTTCATTATGACTCTATTTTCTTATTCTCAGGTTAAGCAAGCTCCAGGAATGAGCACAGGAGGGAAAGATTCCAGCAAAGTATGATATTGGATATCTAAGAGCTACAATTTATTCTGAGATCTTTGGAATTTGTATTTGGTTCTAAGGACCATGACTTAATTCCTTTTATGAAGACATTGTTGCCATGTAAATGTGTATCAAGTTAGGATCCTAAAGAAACCCAATTTCAGAGAAGCAAAGGATTCAAATCCTCATCATTGATACTGGGTAGAGACATGGCCAACCTGAGAGAAAGTGTGTGCTCAAGTCTTGAATTCATCCTGGTGATTGTAGTATCTTGAATTTAAGGACCAAACTAACCTTCAAACATCTATATCAAACAGATTATACAGAGGTTTCTATCCATCTATATCTATCTCGTCCTCACCTTCAAATCACACTAGCTGTGGCTGGGAAACCTTGGGTCATTTTTTTCATGGTGCTGAAGCTGACATAACACACATAACAAGTCGGTTTCCACTTCAGAGTCCTTCTTCTCAGGTCCACATTGGCAGGAGATTTTAAATAATCATCCCACAAGCTTTTCTCTTGGAAGGGAACAGACATTCTTTGGAAGTGAAGAACCTTGATCGTTCATTACATAGATGTTTGGCCTGGCAGAGCAATGAAATATAATTTGATGAACAAGAAACATATTTTTTTTTTATAATAATATAAAAAAAACATGGCATCAGTGCTGCCTGTATCTCTGAACCTGCGGCTACTGCAGAAAATATGGTGATCTCATGAAAAATGCACTGTTAGAAGACTACAAACATGGAAGCAGAAAGGAGGCCTATTTGCAGGTGACAGCTTGCATTTCGTTGATCATGAGGGACTGTGTCAGGTTTGTGTCCATAAAGAATTCTCATTAAAGAAAATAAAATATTAAAGGGAACTATGGCTGTAAAATTCAGAACTGTGTGTCTTTCTTTGACTTCTTTGTTCCTCAAGACGTTCTTTGGTGCCAACATCAAAGGCAATGTTTAAATGGATGACCCGGGATCCAGCCCGAGTTCTGTGTCCTTGCTGTTCTTATGTTTGCTTGATGATCTAGAGACACTCAGACCAAGAAGTTGATGTACCCATAAACCTGCTTAATGATTCTTTGAACAGGTCCACTATGGTTAGAAAGCTGCCCAGTCCCTTAGCATTGATGAAAAGGAGGAAGTTGTTTGTTTGTTTATTTATTTATTTATTTATTTATTAAAAGAAAAGCATGCTTAAATAGTTCTTTTAGAATGTAATACTACTCTGCAGGAATCCACATTTAACATTTTCCCCCTTTAAGCATTTGATTTATAAAAGATAAAGTGCGTATGTTAAGTGACTGGAGGTTTCAAAACCAGTGACATTTTTAAATGTTAAATCGCCAAATCTCAGAGCTAAGAGTAACCTTTAGTGTTCTATTGGTCTACAGATGGGAAAGTAAGAACCAAAAAATTTGGTGAGAAGCATAAAGGTTTCCCTCTGTCTCTTTTCAAAGCCTGCTCTTTTTGTTTTTCCATGCTGTTTCAGGGATAGAAAACAAAGTTCCGCTATTACCATCAGTTGACTAGCAGTGACTGGGTAAGCATGTGTGATAGATCCAGGCCATTTACACTGTCTTTATGGGTATGAGAATGGAAATGTGGACATGCATGCTCTTTTACATCAAAGGTGTATAGACAGAGCTCTAAACTGCAGGGATGACTGGCATTAGTCCTGATAACAGTGATTCCTGGTACTTCTTTGGCTCTGTACTTTTAGAAATAACAGTCTATATAATAGGAGAGAAAAGCTGAAAGGTGTTTTGATGTGATTCCTAGAGATACCAAGTATATTCAAGCATATGGAATAGGTTATTTCTACCCATAAATAGTTGCTTGAAATTTATGATAATAAAGGAAATATCCAAGAAAACTTATATCAGTTAGAGGAAGACAACATATCAGTGAATTAACTTGTATTTATACCTTAATTTTGTACTTGGTATCCTATGGCCTGTTCCTTCATGGTAAAATTTAGCTGCTATCCACAGGAGATCATCTTCCCCCCATATTAGATATTACATATCTCTTGACCACTTGCATATACTTGTGGACCAAAACAATCAAGAATCTACTAGTCACGTGTGGGACTTAGAACAGATTTGAATTCAAGTATTTTTTCTCTCTTAGATAAGTAAGTTTCTGTATCAAAGTCTACATTCCAAATACCATAGGTCTATCTGTTAGAAAACACCTGTCAATCAATGTGATTGGAAACAAAGGGAAGATAGTAATTAACCAAACTACCAAGAGTAGGAACTAAGGACAAAAGAAATGCTTTTAGGAAGGCCAGGTCTAGCCACAGCATGGGGTGGACAAGATCAAAAGAGCAGGGTTTAGAATCTACTTGATGGGTGCCTAGTCCATTTTGCTTCTATTTGCAGCTTCAGAGGTGATGCATTGAAGAAACTTTGGTTTCTGTTATCTTCTCTTGAAGAGTGAAGAATTTTGCTCTAACTGGAAGGTGGATGAGTAGAGGTCTGGCTATTCTGGTAGTTTTTGGCTAATAGGCTTTGGTGGAATTTCTAGAGGGTTATATCTAATTGTAGTGTAGATGTTATTCTAACAAACATGCTCTGATCATGTTCTTGGGTCATTGTGAGATTTTGAAGGAAAGTTTAAGCTATTAAGAGACTTCAATTTGAGAACTTATTACTTTTGTCTGCCCAGGCAATTAGTCTTTCAAATGCTGCTGCTTTCCCCTTCTCCTGGCTGCTTGTGACTTCTACAAGATGCTTGGGAATTCCCTAGCAGTTCAGGGGTCCATGCATAAGGCCTGGAGAATATGCTTACTCTAGAACTCTTTTTGTGACTTTCCTTTTCTGACATTTCCCTTAACTGACAACAGTTGTGGAGCTCTAAACTATAATCTCTGATGTCCTGACTCAGTAAGACAACTGCTTTCTGCTTGAGTCTGGTACCTCACAGACCACACATAGTGGGAAACTTCCTAAGGGGAAAAGCCTTACTGATACTCCAGCCAGACATGACTTTCTGCTTTCAGGTTTCCTATTCTTGCTTTCCTTGTTTACCATCAAGATCATGTAAACAATGATCATGTCAGCATTTCATCAAGCGTTCATAACAGCTTCTCACAGGAGTTGATATGCTATTATCCACTCTACCATGACTGCAAGTCAAAAGCCCAGATTCTATTCTTCATCATTACATGCTGCAAATCAATTTACAACAAAACAAATACACCTAAGGCTCCAAAATCTCAGTTATTAGACATATCAACACAGCTGTAGAACTAGTGCTGCTTGGAGTAACTTTATGACCCAGTACTAAATAAGGTTATAGAGGAATGGGGACATGATGTTGATGGTTAGGCTGCCAAGATAGGATTGGAGGCATGGGAGATAACCTAGTTTCATACTGCGTTATATGGCTAAACTTACGACTAGACAGAAGCAACACTTGGTTTGGAGGTTGGAGTGGGGTCCTACAGGAAGAGACACTGCAGCTATCCAAAGCCTTTGGTTATAAATATTTCAAGGTCAAGCCATCCCAAGAAGCATCTGTGGAAATTCTGATGTCTTTGACAGGCAATGCCCCAAGGCTTAGATGCAAGATCATATGTTCAAAGGCAAAACAGTGTTGGCTACCATCTATAGCTAAGGAAACAGAGTTGAGCTCTTTTGGAATCTGGAGGTTGTCTTCTATGTTTCCTGTAAGTGTCATATTTTGATGTCCCATGTGAGGTTGGCAAATTGAAATTCACAGCGATAGAAGGCAGGTGTTTAATAAATGCTTTTCAAGTCCAGACAAATCTGTGAAGCCTTATACCAAGGAAGCAGATACTGAAAGCAAATGACTAAGTCTAGCTGTTACATAAAGCAAGAAGGGTGTTAATGTTTGAATTATTGTAAAGAAAAACTCATTACTGATTAGGTTGAGGTATAGGTAATAAATGTGACCATTTTTCATTATTGTTCAAAGAGGAAAAGACAGCACAAAATTCAAGGGGAAGGTTTCATATTATCTTTGTGTCAGAGACTCTCTCCCATTACACTGACCTCTGGGTCCCATCAGAACTTAGAGGTTTGTGTCATTGGTTGTCTTTCTTTCTCTATGGTTATAATTCATTTGAAGAACTGGCTTCAGTTGAAGACAGATTAAAAAAAAAATCTCAAAAGCAACTAAAATTGTTATTTTGAGACAAAAAAATCGTGCTGAGGTCATAGCAGCTTGATAACTTCAGAGATGTAATAACCTAGGTCATGATGCTACAGATGGCATATGCTAATGTGCACATATTACCAACATGAGCCAGGATAGATCTCAAGCCCAGCACAGTAAGGTTGATAAAAGAAAGAAACTCCCCTGTAGGTTCAGCATCTAAGAGCCACTTTTGTATTGTCTTTGCAGATGCTGGACTGCAACATGTAATAGTTACCTTTTCATCGCTGTGACAGAATGCCAAACAGAAATGACTTAGAGGATAATATATCTATTTTGTATTATGGGTTCAGAAAGGCTCAGTCGGTCATACTGGAGAAGGCATTTTGGTGGGAGCTTATGGGTCATACAGTGGTGGCCTAGGACGCAGGGAGAACAGGCCAGAACTAGGAGCTGGTGAAACATCCAGATGCCCACTTCCAGTGTTTAAAATATCTAGACCCTAATCCCCAGAGGTTCTGCAGCCTTCAGTAGAACACCATAAGCTAGGATGGGAAACATTCAAAGCATGACCTGTGTCAGGGGGTTTGGTGGGGGGGAGGATTTCAGTTTGAACCATGACACTGTCACCATTTGTCATGCTGGTCTATTTGAGTTCATGAAGTAGGTGGAGTAAGACAACACAGCCAATTTCCAAAGGATAGAAAAGGATTCCCATGTCATTATGTCTTATTAGTTCTTATGAACATTAAATTTCAGGGCATTTTATCTAGGTCTATTGAGAAACTAAAATTATTACTTCAAAGCACAATTATTTCACTGTTGGAGCCACTTTTTTTTTTTTTTTTAAGTAGGGTCTCTGTATGAAGCCCTGACTATTCTGGAGCCCACTTTGCAGATCAGGCTGGCCTCAAACTCATAGAGATCCACCTGCCTCTGCATCCCAAATTCTGGAATTAAAGGCATGTGTTGCCACCTCAGGCTTGGAGCTGCTTTTAAAATACAGATAGCATATTCTGTGAGAGAGCTGAGTGCTTACCTTTTCTTTAATAGTTCAGATAAACATAATCATAGCATCAAATATGCCTGCATAAAAACTTGTATCCCCTAGGTGACAATCAGATGAGGAAAAGGGAAAAGGGCTTCATTTTATCCGATGATAGAGAAGAACCAGGTACCCCCTTGTGTTTCCTAAAAGAAAAGAGTTCACCAAGAACTGGAAGTATGCTTCTGGAGCCAGACCCTCTAAACCAGGCACTTCCTTTTCTCCCACTGCAGTAGCTTCTCCACAACCTACATTTGGCATGCCTGAGTTTGCATTTCTCCAGGCTTAGGGAAATAAGCAAATGCCTATACAAATCTTACAGCCCTTGTGTTTCCTAAAGCAAAAGAGTTCACCAAGAACTGAAAGCACATACAGAATGACAGTAAATTTCATTAAAAACTAACATGAAACCCAACACCAGAATTGGTCAATGTCCTGATTAGTCTTCTATAATGTCTCAGCTAGAGAGACACATGACTATGGCATATAAATTCTTGGGCGTTGATCCTCACTGCATATCTCAAGCATGTGTGTCTGTCCTTCTTTCCGCTCTCTTTTTCTTCCTTCTTTCCTTCTCCTTTGTCTTCTTATGGATCTAAGGTAGTTCTAGCTATTCTCAAACTCTCTGTGTAATTACGATGAGCCCAAACTTCTGATACTCCTAAATGCAGGGACAAGAGTGTACCAGATTCAGTGCTAGAGGTTGATCCCAGGGTTCTGTTTGCTAGGCAAGCCCATTGCCAGTTAAGCTACACTCATGACCCTTGTAGTGAATTTCCTTATCTCACCTAGTGTCATCTATTTAGACGGACTGGTCCTAGCCCCTTCCATTCTCAAAAGAACTGATTGGGAGCTTTTCCTCTACTTTAAATGTTGGCAATGTACTCTTTATCTTGTCATTTGTCCTAGACTGAGCATAAGTGAGGAGTTGACTGAGAATCTCCATTGCTTGACATCCCTGTGATGAAAAGCATGCTGTCACCTTGTGCAGGGACACTTTCTGTGCTCAGGACCTTCTGTTATCATTTAGACACTTAGGGGTCTTGAGATGCCAGATTCTCATTCAAATTCTGGCACAGCAGGAAGCTGTCCTTGTGCAGCTATTGTTCCTAAAATCTCCCTTGAAAGCTGCTAGTACAGACAAAAGCAGGTAATGAATTAGCTCCATCCCATTCCCAAGGATGCTCATTCCAGCCTAAGAACCACAGTCCAGGGCTCCCCTGAACTGAGAATCTCCTCCATGACACACTGCTTGGTATAGTGCCTTCCCTGACTCCGTTCTGCTCTTGGTCCCAGGCTGATTTCTTACTCATTTATTCCAGGCTGCAATTTCAATATCACTTTCTCATGAATGCCCACTTTCAGGCTAACCAGGAAGCACATAGACACTGCTTCTTCCTCCAACACTTCCTTGTTCAGTACAGAGGAATTTTGTGCTAAACAACTGAAGAGATCAGGACACAAACCTCATGAGAGTAAGCTTATAAGTGGGTGGTGGATCCAAACTTGCTCTTTGTACCCTGGGATATGGGCATAGAACTCCATGTTTTCTCTTTAAGAAGTGCCCAGGTGAGGCATACACACCACTCCATGGCCCATCACTTCCTAAGGGGCGTCTGTCTATTTGTATTCAGTGGGAAAACATTCTTTCTGTCCAGCCTCACACATACCTCTGTGTCTTTGCTGCACTGAAATGGGCTGGCTGGTATTTAGGCCAGATGGATGCTAGACTGGACTTGTGTTAGGAAACTTGTCAGTGAGAAGGGGGGAGGCTTGGGGATGAGGCATGGAGTGGAGAAGCCACAGAAACAACTACAAACATGGCTAAAGTTTCCATTCCCTGTGCCAGCTGAAGGAAGCCAGGGGTGTCCCAGAGGCATGTCCAAGAGGTGGCTAAGGAACTGTCTCCTCACAGCACTTCTGTGGTCTTGAACACATTCCATGTATTTCTGTGTTCACTCAGCGCATCCTTTGTCTCAGGCCTTGGTCTTCCTAGAAATTTCAGATCCCGATAGATAGCTGTATTTCTGTGATTTGGAAATAGGTACACTCCACTCAGGTGACAATAGGGTATCTAACCCTGATATGGGAAGAAGGCAGGGGATTTCTTTGGATATTAGAACCACATGGGATGCAAGAACTTGGCAACTTGAGTTTAGCAGTGGAAACTTTGAAATTTATGTTGATTCTTTCCAAAATACCATAAAGGCAAGTGGCAGAGAAAAGGTGTGGGGCTCAAGTGAATGGTCAAGGGCAAGGCTAGGCATGTCCAAGTGAGGGAAGTCTGCCAAATTTGTTCCACATAAATGGTATGGACCACACACATTTTGGCCAGCCTTGCTTTCCCAAGGGAAACTGTCCTGCCATAAAATGATTGGAATCAGCACTTTTTATGCCATTGTACTTTAATAAGCCCGACTGAATAGCTGAGTGGTTACGTCCATGTTGGCAATGTTCTATACAGGAGAAGCTGTTCATGTTTGACCAGTTACATTAGCTAATGTATCTACCCTCTTCCTCATCCCTCTATCGAACATGTCTAAGGCCTAGTATTGTATATGGCTTGGAAATGAATGGGAGCTGTCATAGAAAGGTGAATGATGCTTCTCTGTAAAAGTGACAAGAGCTCATATGATTTGTCCAAATAACAGTAAGACAACAGTACGACTGTTTAATCTTGCAGTAGAGGTTACTGGTGCCTTCCCAGAAGCCCTTCAGTGACTGATGCTGTGCCACCCAATGCTTGCATGCTGTCTGCTAATTGTTGTGTAGACACTTTTCTTCAATTAACTGCCCTCAGCTAATACATTCTACTTCACCCAGAAATGCCTGCAAAATGAAGTCCTTGCTCCAAGAGTGTGGTGTGGCCAATATGGTATGGCTAATGCAACGCTGTAAAGGATAGTTCATGCCTGGAGGTTGGACACTCTGTGGTGGCAGCCCCCTTTCTGGTCCTTATGAACCCAACCTGACATAACCTCTTCAGTTGACATTGTTCTAAGCCTCCAAAGGAATGTAAAATTGAATATAAAAATGTGTTAGAAGTGCGTCCTAGCTGGGCAGTGGTGGCACACGCCTTTAATCCCAGCACTCGGGAGGCAGAGGCAGGTGGATTTCTGAGTTCGAGGCTAGCCCGGTCTACAGAGTTGAGTTCCAGGACAGCCAGGACTACACAGAGAAACCCTGTCCCGAAAAACCAAAAAAAAAAAAAAAAGAAGTGCATCCTATGGATACTTAGGGGTAACCAGGAAAGCTTTGTCTCCACATTTCTTCCAAATCACTGTGGCCCAGAATTAGTCCAGCGGTTCTAGATCTTTCTGTTCCAATCTAAATTCCAAGTCTGAGAATAGCTGTCATCCAGGCTGTATCCTAGAAACTGACAGCAGAGATAGAAAAAATTGGATTTTTCATTAAAAAACAAGTGTTTTATAGATGTCCCAGTTATCGCTGATCATTCCACAGTCTCTTATTCTTAGTACAGTGCCCAATTGTGAGTCTCTGTATTCATCACTAGCTACTGCAGAGAGATTTTCTTATGTGGATTGAGAGATACACCAATCTGTGGTTATAAATATAATAATTTAGAGGACAGTTTATTATGTCAATTTATCAGAATAATAGTATTAGATTTTCCCCTAAGGTCTATTACCTAGTCAGCCATGGGTTTTTGGCCCAGAAAATGGTATCAACCATTGCTTCTATCTTGTGTATTGGGCTTTAAATTCAATCATACAGTGGTTGGTTAGTCCCTTAACATTTGTGCCATTAGTGTAACTGTCTTGCCAAGCCAGTTGCTCACAGCTGGGTAAGGCTGTTGGTGGCTTTATTTTCTAGCACTATGTACAGAAACTTAGAATTATGAAAGCTAGCCAGTAGGGATGAAGCCTCCAGATTGGTACTCATTTGATTTCTCCATGTTCTAAAACTCAAGTAAATGTCTTTAGCAATAGAATGTCATTTGTCTTAGTAGGGATTACTGTTGTTATGAATCATCTATGACCAAAGTAACTTGGAGAGAAAGGGGTTTATTTGGCTTATACTTTCTCATTGAAGTTCGTCATTGAGAGAAGCCATGACAGGAACTCAAACAGAGCAGGAACCTGGTACTGGAGCTGATTCAGAGACTAAGGAGGTATGTTACTTACTGGCTTGCTTCCCATAGTTTGCTCACCCTGCTTTCATATACAACCCAGGACCACCATCCCAGGAACAGTACCATCTACAATGACCCAGGCCTTCCCACATCAATAACTAAATAATATAATGTCCCATAGGCTTGCTAACAGCTTGACCTTAATTTTCTTAATTGAGGTTCTCTTCTCTTAGATGACCTTACCTTGTGTTAAGTTGACATAAAACTATTGAGTACATCATCTTAGTTAGGCTTACTATTGCTGTGATGAGACAGCATGACCAAAAGCAACCTGGGAGGAAAAAGGCTTATTGGGTTTACACTTCCACATCATTGTTCCTCATAGAAGGAACTCAGGACAGGAACTCAAACAGGACAGGAATCTGGATGCAGGAATGGATGCAGAGGCCATGGAGGAATGCTCCTTACTGGCTTGCTCCTTATGGCTTGCCCAGGTTGCTTGCTTTATTTGTTTCCATCCAGAATGCTACCCCCTTCTTAGTCCCCCTCATAAAGTTCCTCCTCTCATCCCCCCTTTGCCTCTAAGAGGACAACCTCCCTCCACTCCGAATTCCCCCAATTCTGGTACATCAAGTCTCTGTACATCTTCTCCCACTGAGGCCATGTGTGGTAGCTCTCAATACAATACATTTGTATTTGGGGTCTTGGACCAGCCCACATATGCTCTTTGGTTGGTGGCTCAGTCTCTGGGAACTCTCTGGGGTCCAGGTCTTCCCATGGGGTTGCTATCTCCTTGAGGGCCTTCAACCTTAACTCTTCCATAGGGTTCCCCGACCTCTGTCCATTGTTTGTCTATGGGTATCTGCGTCTGTCTCAGCCAGCTGCTGAGTACAGCCTCCCAGAGGGCTGCTATGCTAGGCTCCTGTAGGCAACAGCTTTTGGTATAGCCCCTGCTCCAGTTGTCCGGAACCCCACATGAAAACCAAGCTAGACATCTGCTACACATGTATGGGGAGGCCTAGGTCAAGCCTGTGGATGTTCTTTTAGAACCCAGGAAAACCAGCCCAGGGACAGAATCACTCACAATGGACTGGGCACTAACCCCATCAATCACTAATTAAGAAAATGCTCTTCAGCTGAATCTTGTGGAGGAATTTTTTTCAACTGAGGTTAACTCATTTCAGATAACTTTTAGACTGTGGTAAGTTGACATATAATTAGCCAGCACAGACACTATCATCAAGTTCTAAATGTTAACCAAGAAAAACAGCAATAGCTTGTGATGTTTGTGAGGGTGTCTAAGGGACTTCAACAACCAATGACTGGAAAAGAGGTTTGGGGATTTTCATAGAAGAATGGACAGAAAGATTTTAAGTACCAGAGGGAGAAAACGGCTGCAGTGAAATGGAACACATTTGTCAGACATGACAGCACTGTTGAGCACACGAGCTTACACTGTGGTTATGACTGCATGCACGAGATCTTCACTAGTTCAAGCCTAGCACAGATAGTAAAAGCTCATGAAGCTCCGCATCTGAGTAGCTACTAGCAATTGATGGCTACCGGGAGAGGGAGAGCCAGTTCTCTTCAGAGACTCAATCCCTGAAAAACCTGGGTAGCCTTACCAGTAGATAGTCTCACATTCAGGGATATATAGGCATCTTTAATTGACTCGCATTGCATACACTGCCCAGTGAATTAAAGTACTCTAGCCCAGTGATTCGCACCGTTCCTAATGCTGCAACCCTTTAATACAGTTCCTCATGTTGTGGTGACCTCAACCGTAAAATTATTTCACTGCTTCTTTATAACTGTAATTTTGACACTGTTATGAGTGATGATTTAAATATCTGATATATGGGATATCTGATATGTGACTCCCCCGAAAGGGGTCATGACTACAGGTGGAGAGCTGTTGCTGTAGCCAATTTTTCGAAAAGTAAGCAACTATGATGTTTTTTTCCTCCCCAAATGTGTCTGTAATAGCTAGATTTGGGGTATGATTTTTGTTTCCAAAATCTTCCGTTGAAGTCTGAACAGGGATTGTGAGTGGATGGGGGTGTACATATTTTAATGAGAAATCTCTTTTCTGCTGGGTGGTGGTAGCACACGCCTTTAATCCCAGCAGCACTTTGGAGGCAGAGGCAGGTAGATCTCAGGGAGCTTGAAGCCAGCCTGGTCTACAGAGTGAGTTTCAGGAAATACAGGGATACACAGAGAAACCCTGTCTCAAACAAACAAACAAACAACAAAAAAACCCCACCAACCCCCCAAACAAAAAACAAACAGACAAATAAACAAACAAAAAACAAAAGAATTTTTTCTTCTCCATATGATTCCATTATTTGGGAGGGAATTAACTTGGATAGAACTTGTTGAGACAGCCCAAATATTCAAATCTGCAAGGCTTTCTTCCTTCACTGGTTTTTAATTTCTTTTAGGTTCCTGTCCTGATGAAGGAGCCCCATGAAGGATCTCCAACTTGAGTTTTTAAGGGAAACCTACCTACCTACCTATCTACCTTCCTCCCTCTCCTTCCCTCCCTCTCCCCTCCTCCTTCTCTCTCTGCCCTTTCTTTCCTTCCTTCCTTCCTTCCTCCCTTCCTTTACAGAACAGAGCAGAATATGTTTAATTTTGTTTCCATGAGTATGATGACAGTTGGGCAGGGGTTACAGATAGCTTTGGGATCTAGATATTCATGGTCCACCATTAGCATCTCTGCTGATCACATGCACATAATGGCTGAGGTTGACACCCCCCCCCCCATGCTTAGTAAAATTCAGCTACAGACTCTTCTTGCAAGTCTGTATGTACCCTCAGGCCCTAGGGAGGCCACAAGGTCCTGACAAAGAAGAGGGCTATTTTAATCAGGAATGCTGTGCTATGGGTCCCAGAGCCAAAAGCTACATTATATGGCAAACACACTTAAGACAGAGCTTTTCAAAGAGGCAAGGAATGGGGTAGTCAATCATTTGTGGTATGCACCTAGAAAGTCTGTTTTGTTTCTAGTGTTTCTGGGTGTACTACTCTAGGTCATCTTCCCTTTGGGGGAGGGGCAGTGGATGAATTGACAGTTGCCTAAAGGATTTGTTTCTCTGTAGCCTATCTGCATCCCAACTCAGATTCCCATCCTCCACCCCAGCAATCTATCATTCTTTTCTGCATAATGTGCTCTGGTCTATTCCTTCCCTATGTCCACCCTGTACTGGCTGGTTTTATGTCAACTTGGCACAAGCTGGAGTTATCACAGAGAAAGGAGTTTCAGTGGAGAAAATGCCTCCATGAGATCCAGCGGTAAGGCATTTTCTCAATTAGTGATCGAGGGGGGAGGGCCCCTTGTGGGTGGTACCATCCCTGGGCTGGTAGTCTTGAGCTCTACAAGAGAGCCAGCTGAGCAAGCCAGGGGAAGCAAGCCAGTAAGAAACATCTCTCCATGGCCTCTGCATCAGCTCCTGCTTCCTGACTTGCTTGAGTTCCAGTCCTGACTTCCTTTGATGATGAACAACAACATGGAAGAGTAAGCTGAATAAACCCTTTCCTCCTCAACTTGCTTCTTGGCCATGATGTTCGTGCAGGAATAGAAACCGTGACTAAGACACAACCCCACACCTTATATTACACCAGTGCTTCTTACTTCTGGGCTATTCTACTCCTTCATCCTAAGAGTGCAGAAAGAAGCCAATAAATAGCAACTAAAGAAGACAATGTCTGATTATTGTTTAGTGTCATTTTAGTTGTTATTTTCTTCTCTCCATAGAAATTTTACAGTGTCTATGCTATATAGTGTGGCCTATTCACCTTTAGGTAAAGAGTAGGTGTTTCCCCTGCTTGCTTGTCATTTTTACATTTTTCTTGCATATATCACAACAGTATATGCACCTTGTAAGTATGCACATTAGACCATGGGCTTCAGGCACCCCCAACTAAGATGCCTGGGTGGGCTCCAAATGAGTACCATTTCATTACCACTCAGGGGGATGGGACTGACAGTCACTGGGACAGCTGACAAAGAAATGTCTCACACCTGGAAGACTTTGCCATCTAGCTGGTCACCTGGTCAGCTTGTGCAGCTTTCTGTCACTGTGGCAACAAAGCCAGAACCAATCCATTTAATTCAGAGAGCTACAACCAGACTCCCAGGAAGTCTCAAGGTCAGAAATAATTCTATGCCTCAGTTCAAACACTGGCAGTCAGAAATAGGAGATGCTATTGGAAAGATTGGAAATAGTTGGGAGTGGACCGGGAGGTGCTGAAGGGAGGGGTGGAGGACGGATATGATGAAGATATACTGTGTACCTGTTTGACATTTTCAAAAGACAAAATACAATAAAAAAGGAAAGAAACACCATGCCCGCAGCTGCTTCATAAACTGCATGGCTGTGCAAATCCCATCATTACAGTCGGACACGGAGGGTGTCTTGGTGGGAAGCTAAATCACTGCTCTGTATACCAATGTGACATAATGGGAGACAATGTGAGAACAAACTCTTCAAAAATGTTGATCGTTTTACGATGGTGTTTTAATAATATTATAAAATATTCATGTTTATTTACTGGAGAGATATAATAAATTCACTTTTAAAATGCATTTAAAATGAATTGAATAAACATTAAGTACATAATTTTTTAGGAATCTGTGACTAGAATGACCAATGGGATCAGGAACCCTGGCTTCAGTATTAAAGGGTCAGATTTCCATAATGCCTGCAGAGGCAGAAGGTATGTTCCTAACATACAGACAACTTCTCAGGACTCTCAGCTTTTAGAATGGGAAACGCTGGTGACCTTAACACCATACCTGTGCTGAGTAGTTTCATAGGCAGAGCCTGGTATCTAGCCAGACATAAGCTGCCTTAATACACTCTTTAAAAACCTTGGCAGAGAAATAGAACTGTTATCACTGCAAGATGTACAAATTATACTGAAAAGGGTAAATAACTTGACCAAGATCACATAGCTCCCAGACTAGAATCAGACTGAAAATCAGGTTTGGCAGGCTATTGCCAAGACTATTGACTGCTCTCCACAAAGATGGCAGGACAACACTTACAGATCTCAATGGACCTAGACAAGTCAAGCTAGTGTCTAACTATAGTTTCACTTCCACTGACTGGTATTTACTGTACTCTGTACCTTAGAAGAGAAGAACAGTAACAACCAACCTACTTACCAATCTTGTGATATACAACAGTAACCTCCTTCTTGAAATACTAGGGCAATAGTGGCACACATATTGCAGATTAACCAACCACCCCCTGATTGGATTTAAGGCCCCCTCCATGAGATAGAAGCCATGATCGACACTCCTTGGGTTGCAAGAGTCTGAGAACACTTAAGTCATTGAATTGGAGAATAATCAAATACTATCATTTTGCTAAAGGGATGTGACAATAAGATGACTCCTAATGACATTTTGCTAATCCCATAGACCAATGCCTCACTCAGCTGGCTTCAGAGACGCTTTTTTCTGCAGTAGATGGGAACTAACAATGACTGGATAATGTGCAGAGAGTGAAATTTTGAAACACTCAGTCCTATGTAGAATGTCCTATCAAACCCCTCACCTCAGGGCTCAGGAACTATGCAGAAGAGGCAGAAGGATGGTAAGAGTCAGAGGGGACTGAAGACACCAAGGCAACAGTATATTTCAGACACAACAGGACTAATGTACATATGAACTCACAAAGACTGTCACAGCATTCACTGGGCCTGTGCAGGTTCTAAGCCAGACACTAAAGTCCAGGAGAAGCTGAAGCAGAGCAGAAGCTCAGTCTCTATCCTGCCATCTTTTACCATCAAGAACAAAGACTAGCCATCTTTATTTTTCCTGGAGGTCATTAATACATCAAAGGGCATGAAGACAGTAGACACTTCTGTTCTACTAACTCATGAGCACAGAGAGCAACAGAGGCATTGCATGCATGGAGGGAACCAGCTTTGTCCAGGTTAGATATAGACTCCATATCTAACAGGGGAAATCAACACTTAGGAAAACACAGTGACCAACAGGATCCAGGACAAGAAAACACACGTCCAAAGGGTAGGGAAGAGCTAACAACCATCACATTTCATTCTGCCTGGGAGCCACCTACGAGCTAGATAATGGGTTTAGGAAAAAGACCACTACAGATAACCCCGGCACCAAGCTGCAGAGATGAAAGTGAGGATTCTCACCAAGGACAAGAGCACATTTGTCAACTGAGTCACTCGTGTGCAGCAAAAGGGGAAAAGACAAAACTGATCTTTATTAATACTTGAAAATATGAATGGAAAGCTTTCTGTTCTGTAACTTGGATAGCACACATCATAACTGAAACCTGTTGCATCTTAGAAATAAGTATATTTTTCATGTTAAGCAAAAAATTAAGATATTGAACAGTTTAACAACCCAGAATTGATCATCACTCAACTTTACACACATATAAAATTGTACTACATCTACTTGTGCAATTAAAATAATATTTAAAACTATTAATCAGATTTACAAAACAGCATTTACAGAAATGGTCAAAAGGAGAATAGGGGAGAAGTAGTGGGCTTCCCCAAAGCTAGTCCTTCATATTTACACAATTCCTATTTGTGAAATTTTCAGAAAACGCAAAGAGCAGAACATAGAGACAAGCAAGTACCCAGTCCCAGAGCCCTGTCGCTCTGTAAAGAGCATATGCATAAGTCCTGCATTGTCTAGGGAAATGGGTCTGGGTGGGGAACAACAAACTGAGGGACAGTGTTTGTGCTGAATATTAGTGTGTGTTTGAAAACATAGTCACTTCAGCATCCCTAATTTAAGAGCTTAACTTGTCATCATTATTGTCTTTAGCAGCTGTCCACATCAGGTCTTTTGAGGGTCTCAGATACAATCATACTTAAGACAGTTTTCAAAGGTTTTTAGTTCTATAATGATAACATGAGGTAGGGGCATCTGGGTATTTTTCTGCCAGAAAGCCAATTGTTTTGACACCACAAAAGCAGAAGGAGCTCCGGGGATATAGTCTGCCTCTCTAGGGTTTTATTGAAGGAACAATGGGAAAAACATGTCTCACAGGTCTGAGAAGAATTTGTCTTGGGGAGTCTAGCTGGGGCTACCATCTCATGTTGCAGGGCCATGGGCTGTTCGTACAGCAGCTACCCTGAAGCTGTAGATGGGTTTCCCTAGCACTACTGTTGAAAGTGACAGATGGGAGGGAATGTGACTCTGAAAGTTAGTTTGGGTGGGCTGGAAATAGCTCATATGGCCAGTCTGAGGAAAACTATAGATAGAAACACAGGCTCTGCAAATTTATAATCAGGGTGGTAACCAGTTCTGGAAGACACAGACCTGAAAGCATGTGTGTACATGTGAAAACACACACACACACACACACACACACACACACACACACATGCACGCACACACACACGCACACACACACACACACACACCATGAACTTTCTCTATCCCAAAGACATTCTCTACTTTCTTCTGCCCCAAACCTAATGATGGATTCAGAAAGAAAATGGAACAATATTCAGTTTTGTTATCTAGTATGGCAAAAGTCACAGACTATCCCAGAGAGATGCCTACCTTATGTTAACATGTGGGTCATTAACTAGTGAACCACATACTATAAAGGACATTCTGACCTAGCTTTCTCTGAAAACAATGTGAATTTATTTCCTTCCACATTTGCTGGAAGCTCAGGAACTGGAGATCATCAGGTAACACCAAAGCTCCCACACCAAGTAAACTTTCAGTGACAAGTACCTTGGAACCTGGAATTGTGGCTTCTGGTAGGTGGCATCCAGGAACATTCTAAATTCCCTAAGCCCATTTGAAAGTCTAAACTGGGGAACATCCTTTAAGAGGGAGAATTATGCATATGTTTAGAATAGTATTTTACAAATTACAAGTGCTTAGTAAATACAGATCAGCAACTGAGCATAAAGTCTATAAGGATGCATCATATGTATTACTGTGGTATTTGTTTAATTTCTCTTGAGTCATTGTCTATTTTATTCTATAATAGTAATGAAAGGAAAATATGTACCATAAAATAAAATGTAATTTTTGCCATTAAAATGTGTGGTCTTAAGTCAGGATTCTAAAATGTGAAGATCACTATACATTGAAAAATAATTCATATAGGGGTGACAGGTCTGCTATAGTTTTGGTGTGGGGTGTCCCTTAAAGGCTCGGGTGTCCAACACTTGCTCAACTAGTGATGCTATAAGGAAGCAATGGGGTCCTAGAGCAGGAGGAGAAGTTAGCTCATGGGGACGTGTCCTTCAAGGAGATATGGGGACCTTGGCCTCTTTCTCTCTTTGCTTCTTAGCTGTCCTGAGGACATGTTCTCCTACCATGATGGATCTTCTTCATCACACACCTGCGAAATGATGAGCAAAGCAGCCATACACCGATATTTCTGAAATGTCTAGTTAAAAGGAAGTGTAGTTTTCTTTTCAGTTGATTTTTCTCAAGTATTTGGAGAACAGGTTAAGACAAGGTCAGTCACATACAAAAGAGGCTTTGTTTGTCTACTGCTTCATGTGAGTGGACTTTAAAAACCTGCTGATTCTCTACTCATCAAATGATGACCCTCCCTTGTTTCAGGAAATTACAGGCTGTAGTTTAGTTTTAAATATACAGATTGTACTAGGCCATATACTTTCCCCACAAATTCTAAGGACAGCTTATATATTCCTTTCTTGAATGCAAAGAAGGGGAAAAATAGCAACTAGACAGCACAGATGTTTATGTTCTGATATTTATCTCAGCAAGCCTAGCTTCAACAAGCTACTGTGCCCACTGGTAATGAAAGTGAAAAGCGACCAGGCCAAATTCCCAACGGCTTATATCCGTAGGAACTTAAGAAACAGGAATTCTAGGAAAAGACCATATCCTGCTGGCACATGTAAAAGAAACTGAGGTAGGAATTCCAGACGTGTGCACTTCGGGACACTGTTAGGCTTGGTAGAGTTGGCTCCCATTCTTCCTTCCTAACAGAAAGCAACTTCTTATGTCTGTCTCTGGGCCTCCTGAGGGGGGAGAACAGAGTTCCTGATGTGAGGTTTGCTCATAAAAGCATTTCCCTATTTGTCTTTAACTTTGTAATAGATGGATTTTTCTTCTGAACTTATCAACCCAGGACTTCCAGTGTTTCAGTCAGAAAGGAGCTGTGGTCTTTGGAGGTGAGCAGGGAGCATGCTAGGTTGAAACCTTCAAGTTGGCATTCCACAGCACACACCCTCCAGCTGCATCTGACTCAGAGAAACAACCTGATTACAGTTTCGTGTCCCGTGACTAGAGAGCAAGCATGGAACAGATGCCAGGGTAATTTGTAACGTCCACATTACACAGGGCATGCCAATATTGCTCTTGTTTTGCATAAGGGAGTCTTCCTTGACCATTCCCACTGGTGTTTGGAAATAGGGGTACAATGTAAGAGTCTGCTTGGAATGTGGTGTCACAAATACAAAGAGAAAACTATGAGCATGCATCCCAATTTGGCTCACATTGAAGGAAATATTCCACAAATAATGTTTAATGGGAGAAGAGGGGAAAACAAACTGAGGAAAATAAATGTGTTAATATATAAGAAGCAGCAGCAAACCAGAAAGATCTATCTAGGAAGACTGACAGCAGAGCCTGCTGACTTTCTAGTGGCATCAGTTCCTCAGTTCCTTGGAGATCAGCAAATGTTTCTGCATGAAGCAACTCCGTCTTCCCTTGTGAGTCCATTGGGCAATTGGTATGGTGCACAGACTGTTGTCTCTTCAAGCCCCAATGTATTTTGCTAGGTTTTAATGAACTCAAATTGAATTTCTCCATGGCTTGTAATATGGGCACTATTATATCCTTATAACATGAAGAAACAACCTGGGACTTAGTGCATCAAGGCCTTTGGGTCCCTCCATACATATGAATCTGAGAATGACATATGAAACATGGGTTTTCCTTGAGAAGTGGTTGCTTTGATTACCCAAAGAGGCAAAGGTTGTTGTACTTCAGAACTGCAAAATGCTGGTGTTATCATTGTGATTATCATTATTTAGAAGTACCAGTTCAGGTGTATGAAAGCCAGAGAGGCCAAAGTGCATCGAGGAAAACTGAGCATCGTAGATAAAAACAATGGGCTGTGGCAGGTAGAGAATGCAGGTGCAGAGGACAGAGAGGCATCCTGCATCCATAGAAAGCAGCCTAGATGCAGGCAAAGCTGAAGCTCAGCATTGGACCACTTGCCTAGCATGCGGGAGACCATGGTAAGAAAAAGTAAGAAACCAGGTCCCTATGGTACTGGTGCCTCCTAGCCTCAATCCATTATCATATGCTAGAACATTGGTTCAATTCAAAAGAAGTTATTATTTTCTGTGTCTTGGGAAGTTGATTCTGTAAGAGATGAAAGGGAAATGTCACAAGGAAATAGTGTTTCATATTTACCTACCAGGTCTTCCAAACTCTCCAAGAAAGGGGACATGATGATTCTCATTTTATAGATTATAGAAGTAAGTTTATGAAATTTAATAACTGTTGAAGAAATCGAAACTCTCATCCAATTTCATGCTTGACTGACCTGGATATGTATGTGTACACATACACACACACACACACACACACACACACACACACACATCACACACATATCCATTTTTCCACTGGGTAAGACTTCATGGTACTGACATAACTTGACCATAGCTCCATCAAAGGCTGACAGATGTCTGTTCCTGGTCCCTACCAGCACCACATCACTAACAGTTCTACAGAGATCAGTGTGCCTGGCAGACAGTGAGGTCCTTCTTCAGCCAAAGCCTACACTACACCTCACCTCTTCATTCTTAATGTTTGGTCCCCATGATGAAGTCATTGGGTAGACAAGGCATGCATAAGTGGAGGAGACAAAAACACATCCCTACAGATGGTGTTAGGCAAAGATAGAGGGAGAAGAATGAAAACTCCAAAGTGAGGTCCTAAAGGGTAGAATTTTGGGCCAGAATTTTGATTCTTTTTTGTGTTTTACCCTAAGGCTATATCTATCAAATTATATTTGAATATTTTTTATTTTCTTTATTTGCATTTCAAATGTTTTCTCCTTTCCAGGTCTCCCCTTCAGAACCCCCCTATCCCATCTCCCCTCCCCCTGCCTCTATGAGGGTGCTCCCCCACCCACCCACTCCTGTTCTCCCACCCTGGCATTCCCCTACACTGGAGCACAGAACATCCTCAGGCCTAAGGGCCTCTCCTCCCACTGATGTCCAACAAGGCCATCCTCTGCTACATATGTGGCCAGTGCCATGGGTCGCTCCATGTATATTCTTTGGTTGGTGGTCCAGTCCCTGGGAGTTTTGGGGGGTCTGGCCTGTTGACACTGTTGCTTCCTCCATGGGGCTGCAAACCTCTCAGCTCCTTCAGACTCTTCTCCAACTCCTCCATTGGGGACCCCTGAGCCCTGGCCAATGGTTGGCTGCGAGCTCTGGCAGAGCCTCTCAGGAGACAGCCATATCAGCTTCTATCAGCAAACACTTCCCGGCATCCACAATAGTGTCTGGTTTGGTGGCTATATTTTGGATGGATCCCCAGGTGGGGCAGTCTCTGGATGTGGGTCATTATTCTTAAGTTATAGCTTGGGTCCTTAGCCCAGATGATCCACAGAATTACAGCATTTTGTCCTAGTTGATTTCACCACCAGACAGATTTCAACTTTTGGAAACTTTCCCTTACTTTTAAAAATGTCCATTCAAAAATATGAGGTATGACTGAGGATCCCTTTCCAGGTCAAGATACAAAACATTATCACATTCCCAATTCTCTGGCAGTCAATTCCTTGCCTTTGGCAAATGCTCATCTGTTTTCCTGTTCCTATAATTTCAGAAGCTAATTTATTATGATAATGATTGTTTTCAGGTCTTATGAATTATGTTTCCTCAATTAGTGCTATGCCTGCAGAGGAGAATCTCCTTTCCTGGTCATCAAGGGCACATCAAGTTTAAAAATGCAGTTGGGGGAAGCGGTGAGTGAACCTGGGCAGTGCTTGGAGATTGTGCTGTACCTCCCTCCACCTGCCCATGGCTCATGGCTGTCCAATCTCTTTCCCCATATTTCTGTACCTGCTTATGCCAGACTCCAGGAAGGTAAGAACATCCACAGATGGTAGCATCCAAGGTCCTAGGTGGCTCAAGACCTGGGATCACGCTCAAAGTGGCTGTGAGGGGTAATAATGAAAATCAATAGATGCTTGTCCACCTGAACAGATTGGGTTCTGTCTCACCTCCTTCTTGTATAGAGAGGGAACTCTTTCCCTCTGTACTGGAGTTCTAACAAGCATATGTGGAAGACAGAGAAGGTGTTTTCTAGAAGTGGATGAGATTGAATGGTTTAATCCCAGAACTATGGATCAGAGGTCCTTCTAGCCTGGAGGGCTGGGACCTTTATAATCACAGCCAATTTTTTAAAAAAAGTATTTGTCTATTTTGGTAGACATTTTATGAGTGCATGCATTTATACAGAGTAAGTAATTTGTCCCTTTAAAAAAGTAATCTGGAACAATAAGAAGAAATGAAGGCCCCTAGTCACACAATCCTGGTCCAGATACAAGCAAGATACTGTCTCCTAAGAGTCCTGGCATGCATATTCTTATGCATATTAAGTACTTGGGTATAATATAACTGCCTTTCTTTTTACACAAATTGTGGCTAATTAAACACAGTGGTCTGCATGATGCTGCTTTCTTTCTGTATATCTTAGAATGCTCTTCACATGTGCCTGCAGATTCAGCTGCCTCATTTGCTTACCAGACATAAGGATGACTTGTTTAATAATGCCTGCATGATGCACACCTATCCTGCTGCTAGCTACTTGATTTAGAAACTGGGTTGCTCCATTGTCCTGTGTATAGTGGGACAAGTACCTCAGCATGGGAATTGATGAAGAAAAGCAATGGATATTTTGGATGTTCTTGACAAAATATCTGGCAAGTTGAGTAGCCCTTCTCTAAACTGCTTGGGACCAGAAGGATTTGGATTTTCTTGGGTTATGGAATAACGAGGCATGAAGGGACAGGACTCAAGTCTAATTATAGAACTGATTTAGGCCTGACATATACCTTATATACGTAGCCTGAAGGTAATTTTAAATACTGCTTTTAGGGCATCTGTGCGTTGAATGAAAAATGCCACAGGAGGTCAAGTATAGAATTCTCCAGTTCCAGTGTCATGTGAGCATCAACGAAGTTTCAAAGTTGGTAGTACTTTCAGTTTTGATGTTTTGGGTTGGGTGTATCCTCTTTGACCATCCAAATGACTTACACCAGTCTTTAATACCCACTAGCAATGCATGGTGCCTGACCCTAGACTTTTGCCAACATATTGAGTAACTTTGTAAACCTGGTTGTGAATCTAAGTCAGGAGTTATAACCTGCATTTTTCCTTTCTAACAGATAAGACCAAGTATCTTTCAGTATGCTTTAACATTTCTTTTTTTGAGGTAGGATCTCACTCTGTGGCCTAGGTTGACATCAGATTCATGATCTTGCTTTAGACTCCTAAGTGCTGGGCTTGCAAAGTGCATCATCTACATCTACAGCTACATCTACATCTACATCTCCA
This sequence comes from Rhynchomys soricoides, assembly GCA_019843965.1. Classification (NCBI taxonomy): domain Eukaryota; kingdom Metazoa; phylum Chordata; class Mammalia; order Rodentia; family Muridae; genus Rhynchomys; species Rhynchomys soricoides. The sequence continues at coordinate 7,373,946 of JADRCH010000019.1, forward strand.
GATTCCCAAACATCTACTTTCTTTTTCTTTCTATAATGTATGTTTATTCACTTTACATCCCAACAGCAGCCTCCTTCTGCCTCTCCCCCCAGTCCTGCACTTACAAATCTCTCCCCCTATTACCTCATCTCTAAAGAGAAGGGGAATCAGGAGAAGTCCCCCTTAGGTACCAATACCCCTGAGACATTTAGTCCCGGCAGGATTAAGTATATCCTTTCCCGCTGAGCCCCAACCAGGCTGTTCAGGTAGGGGAAGGGGATCCAGTAGCAGGCAACAGAGTCAGAGACAGCCCCTGCTCCAATTGTTAGGGGACCCACATAAAGACCAAGCTGCACATCTGCTACAAATATGAGGGGGCCTAGGTCCAGTCCCTACATGCTCTTTGGTTGGGGGTTCAGTCTCCCCATGGGTCCATGTTAGTTGACTTTGTATGCCTTCTTGTCATGTCCTTGGCCCTTCCAGCTTGCTTAATTCTGCATCCCACCCTTTCACAAGACTTCCCAGTATAATATTTTTTAAAAGGTTGGGCTTTCGTTAGTTTGTTTTAGTTATGGTAAAATACACATAACATAAAAATTTCATCCTACTTTGAATTTTTAAATGCGAAGGTCAGTAATGCAACTACTAATGCGAAGGTCACAGGTACAATTATTATCTGGGGAATTGTAGTGAACCTTTGCTTTGCATCTGTAAAACAGTTAACTCTGAGCGTCCCTTCCTCAGGAAACTGCCATTCTTCTTACTCATGAATCTGAATAATCTAGAAACCTCATGTGAATGGAATCATACAGTGTTTATCTTTCTGTGACTGGATTTTTTTGTTTAGCAGAATGTCAGAGTTCTTTTGTATTATAGCATGGACCACAAATTCTTCCCCTTTTTAGGCTAAAATAATATCCCTTACATAGATATACCATATTTTGTTAATCATTCATCAGTCTTTAAACATTTTATATTTTTCTTCCTTTTTTTGGTAGTCTTTGCTTTGCATATTTTTGAGGCAAGGACTCATTATATACCCCTGGCTGACCTTAAATTCACTCTATTGCCCAGGCTAGCCTCACAATCTTCCTGACTCAGCTCCCAAGTCCTAAATTTATGATTATGTCCCTCCCCCCCCCCAGCCAGGCTTGCTTCTACCTCTAGAGTATTGTAAATAATGATTTTATGAACACAGTCCCACAGATATTTCTTCAAGACCCTGTTTTTAACTCATTTGAATATATAACCCAAACTGGAAATTACATGTTAAATGATAACTTTATGATTAATTCTTTTAGTATGTGTTAACACCATTTTATTTCTGGCTAAATCTTAAACACTACCTAGCCTCTGTTCCAAGGAAGCCACTCTTGAATATTTAAAACTGGCAATTGAACTTTTCCCTTAAGAAAATGCAACTCCCTCTGACAGCCTGGGCCCTTACCTTCCAATGTAACCCCAGGAGAGCCAGAAACCAGCCCTGTTAACTTAGCCTCCAGAGTCTGTAGAACCTGGTCTCCCAATGCTCCTGATGAAGGGACCACACAGGCTGGTCCTTGGGGGCACTTGGTTGAGCCTCCTGACTATATAGACTGGCTAGTTTCTCCCCTGACCCTAGCTGCAGACCCTCTGATGTCTACAGAAAAGAAGGCAAATACATCATTTAACATGTGCTCAGGAAAAGCAGCTGGTACCACTGATAAAATGCTACTTATGCTGAAGATCTCCCAAGCATTCTAAACCCTAAATTTCAAAGCTTGGTTAAAATCTACACACATAACCCCACAAGCCACTGGAATGTGAAAGTCAAATTCTGTGTCCAGGATTCTTAGCTGGCAGCTGCCAAAATTATTTTCCATTTGTTTCAGTTGCAAAGAAAAAAAATTAAGTCTCCTTTTCACTATTTAGAGAAGAAGAAATCTGCTAAGGAGCTATTGTTAGTTAAATGTCAGTCTCCATGGTATGGGAAGGAGGATGATCATCAGTGACCAAGGGCAGCTGCCTCCTGGGGTTGGTCCACTGTCAGGGCACTGTCTGATCAATGCATCAGAATAGATCATGGACCCCAATTCACCAGGCTTCAGCCACCATTAATTAAGGAGGGGGGATTCATTAGGTTATTTGTTGGTATAGAGTCTTTTATTTGTTGGTATAGAATCTTGATTTCTGGAGTAGAGACAGAAGATATGTTGGCATGTAAGCTCTTCCAGAAGGCTATGCTGGCTGCACCATCACAGAGAAAGCAAGATCATGACCAGGCCAATGGTGTATGTTTGTGGCTTAATACCTTTTCTTCTGCTTAAGTTAGTTAGTACAGTGAATCAAAAGCCCCAGAATTGAATTCAGGACAGAGTGGCAAAAACCCTGGATGGTAAGGCCACTACTACTTGAAGCATTCTCTAATTCTGTCTAAAGATTTTTCTGAAATCTCTAAGATTGCATAAAAGCAGGATCAGAGGGAAATATCAGAGCCATCAAGGTTCTCTCTTTGAGACCATTTCTACAAGGTAAGCCTGATTTTCCCAGTTTCCCTAGGGAGTTCCCTTGGATGCTCTCCTGCCAATATCTAACTCTGTACATCATAAGTCAGACACCATTCTTTCTTGCCTCAGAGCAACCTACCAGGCACTTGTCCTGTGTCCTTTCTGAGGATGGCTGGGATCACTATTTCTTCTGGAACTCAATTGAAAAATAAGCACCATTCTGAGTTCTTGAGTGCTTCATGGCTTAGACTTGGATTTCTGCCCCCAAGCCTTTCTTTTGCATCTATGTCAGACTTCTCATCTATGGAATTTTAGTTAGGTCTATAGTCAGGCCTCCTAGATTTCCCTCTAGCCATTACCACTTACCAGTTGAGTATCATTTGGGCAGCAATGACTTGATTCACTCCTAAAATCTGTGACTGCAGCCTCATAAACTCCACAAAGTTGAATAAAACTAAGCATTAAGACTACAAGTGAACTCAGTGTATAGGAGGTAGTAATTTCTCAGCAAATTATTTTTACTATATTATTCTACCCACATTGTACCCCCTAATTCCCCCAAAAAGCAACATACTACCCTCTCTTGAGTGTCGCCTAAAACACCTGCTTCTGTTTTCTGTTTGGGCAACTCATCACAGGTAAGGGTGGCTTCTCATTCATAGTTTATTCTTAAGTTCCCATCATGATGTCTTGATGTAATAAAGGATGGTCTCTTCAGGGAACACAAGGCCATAAAAACTTTTATAAGTTCAACCACATAATGAGCAGCTATGAGAATGAACATGTATAATGTTGCTATCCAAATTCCAGGGTTCCTAAGTTAAACAGGATTGTCATTGTACAGCAGTGGAATTCTACTGGGATGTTCTTTTATGACGATGGTCAGTTGTGCTGTTTTGATCCTTCCAGGAGGACAATAAAGTGAGGAAGGATGAATCTCTCAGAAATATAAGTACATGACTAATGAATCCAACTCCTCGTGAAGTTTAGTAACCAAAGGGATACAAATAACAAACCAGTTAATTTATATACTTTCAATTTTACAAGATCACTACATATAGAATGGCTTTCCCAATTGAATGTGATGATAGACATACAGAACATATAGAATATTCTAGGGTCTTATGTGAGAAGAGTCTTAGAGGCAAAACATAGTACTACTTGTCTGACAAAGGCCCAGAACCATTTCTCAGGCAGGAAGTGAGACACTATAGTTCTCAATTACTATTACTGAAATAGTGTACCTCAAACTGAACACCCTTTTCTTTCAAACAAAAACTAAAATTTGGAATGCTGCATGTCCTGTGATGCTAACATAGTTCTAAAAGTAAGTGTGTTAGTGTTTTATTGCTGTGAACAGACACCGCGACCAAGGCAACTCTTATAAATGACAACATTCAATTGGGGCTGGATTACAGGTTCAGAGGTTCAGTATATTATCATCAAGGTGGGAGCATGGCAGTGCCCAGGCAGGCATGGCACTAGAAGAGCTGAGAGTTCTACATCTTGTTTCAAAGGCAATCAGAAGAAAACTGGCTTCTGCAAAGCCCACTCCCACAGTGAAACACTTCCTCCAACAAGGACACACCTACTCCAACAAGGCCACATCTCCACAACTTCCTGGGCCAAGCACACTCAAACTGCCACAATAAGATTTCTAAAAATCAACAAAGTAGGTTTTACTGTTAAAAATAAGCCCTATGCCCACATACAACTATCGCCTAGAATTCTCAATAATAGCCTTGGTTCTTCTTCAAATGATCCTGGAGAGAACAGTGGCTGTTTTAGCTTGTTCATCTTTCATTACAAATGCCAAGTCCCTTGCCCCTAGGAATTGCAATGATCTAATGCATATCATACTGTCCTGAACGGATTTCAATCTGAAAGCCAAGTATGATTATAATGCTGTTAATAGCTCAACTTTTTTTCGTACTTTCTTAGCCAGATCCTATATTAATTTCATTATGTAAATCTCTTAATATTTCACAATATCATAATGAAGTATGTCTCATGGAAGTCCCTACTGACAGCACAAAGAACTGAATCTCAGTGTTTTTGCCTATATCCTTTGTGAACAACTGTTTGAGTCAAATCTCCTTAGAATTTCTTTTTCATTATCCTCTTAACCCTGAGGGTAGCTAGGACTGGCAAGGTCTTGATCATGTATGTAACCAAGGTGCCCATAGTGGCCATAGAATTGTCTAGGTTTTCTCTTGAGGGCAATAGAACAAACCAGACGATCTGGGAGTTAATATCCCTAGATGTAGCCCAGTGAAAGATGAGCTAGGAACTTGAGGATAAAAACCTACAGCCTACTTCATGTACTCCTTCTCCTTGAGCTCCTTAGGGGGCCTGAGTGCTAATTATCCATGACAAAAACCTGCCTATTACCTTACCACATCCTTTCCTCACCAATAACCCACTGAAGTTTCCTGGATCACTTCCCAAATAAGCCACTACCACATAATTCTCTGCTCAGGGTCCGCCTCTTGGGAAAACCAGTTGAAGACAGTGTTAGGAAGAGCAGCATATACCTCCTCCCATTTCAGATCTGACAGAAGAGTGAATGTAAAGTCTAGGAAGCCCTGGAGGAGATGCCAAGAGAACCTTTAGATAAGCTGCCTCCTCCCAGGAGAACACATGCATGCCAACTACAAAGCAAGCTGTAAAGCCACATGCAAAATGGATGAAGGGAAAGATGCTGGCAGCAAAGGACCAGCCTGAGAACTTGTTGAACCTTGGATGTTCTCAATGACAGCACATGACTAAATGAAGGAAAAGAAGCTGCATGTACGGATCCGAGTATTCCTACTGCAAGTCTAAGAGACATGTGTTATGATCCTCTGACCTCTTTCAACTTTCCACTTGGGAGTGACAAGTTACTGAACTGGGCCTGCAGTCTGTTAGACACCTGAAATATTCTACACCACTCTAGAGACCCAAGACATGCTAAGTGTGTGTGTGCGTGCTTGCGCGTGCGTGTGTGTGTGTGTGTGTGTGTGTGTGTGTGCGCGTTTCCTTCCTAGAGAAGGAACAAAGTTATCAGCCAGAACATGGATAGTGCTTTGCTTCTCAAAGACAACTGGTGTGGGGCCAGCAAGGCCTCTAGTCATTTATCCAAACCACTGGAATTCACTGATGACAAATGATTGTGCCAGAGAGGGAGCTGTGTGTGCTTAGGAGATGTGGCTTTGGGACAAACTCTTGTTTTCAATATTCTTGCTTTGCAGTTCTTCATGATACACAGTAGCAGTCACTTATTCTCAGGGGAATAGAAGACCTTCATGGCTATCTGAAACCATGCAGATGCTGAATCCTACTGTTTTCTCCTCTACATGCATTACTATGATAGTGTGATTAAAGCTTAGGTACACTGAAGTATAAGAATAACTGCAACAAAATGAATAATTATAATAATGCATCATAATAAAATTTGTATTATTGGGGTATCTTTCTCCAAGTACTGTCTTTAAAGGAAGTACTTTATAGCTTCTGTTTGGCATATCTGAATGGCCATCATAATTGATCTTGTGTTTTGAGGTAATTTTAAAGTAGAATAAGGACTGCTTAAACACAAGTGCCATGATACCTCAGCAGTTACTCTGGTGGCCAGATGGCTAATAGGAGGTCTGCACATAGAGCAGGGATGGCTATCCTGGACTAAAGTGTAATTGCACATCCCAGGTGGGACAGAGTGTTATAGTGTCAGACTGCAGCAGCACACTCAAGGCGCAGTTTAAACTGAGTTACTTACTGTTTTCTAGAATTTTCCATTTGACTATGGGTAGCTGAAACCATGGGAAACAAAGCCGCACCTATGTAAGGATAACAAAACATGGAGAAGCAAGAGAGATTTGAGTGCGCTGATAATCTATTGGACACAGAAGGGCAGGTATGATTTTTTTTTTTTCAAAGTATAAAAGCTCTTGTAGGTCTTAGTACCCAAGTGTGGTTATAAAAGTGAGCTGATCTATGAAAATCTTTGGAGAAGAATCAATTCAGATTCTACTGCTGACATGTCCACTCTAATCCCACAGGGGCTAAGAAAAACACAGGTCAGGGAGGCTTTTAGTTATAGGAACACTCCAGCTTTCTGAACTAGACTAGTCAAGCTGCAATGGATTTAGGCCTGTGCTTTTACAGGCCTTTACAAAAACTCTCAGAGGTCAGAGTTCAGAAAATCTCACCCACCCAAAGAAGGGAATGTGTGCGAACTCTCAAGGCTATTCTCCTTGTTAGATAAAAGTGAAAAACTACAGCATGAAGGGTCACGCTGAGAGAACAGCAGCAAAGCATTTTGTCAGCTGATTTACCGACCCGAGTTAGGTCAGAAGGCCACTTTTGAAATAAAAATAGAGTCCTAAAGTGGCGTTGGGTGTCCTGGGAAATCAGTGAGGCCCTGAGCTTGCACTTCATTTCTCTCAGGGGGAGAGGGAGGCTGTGCTGTTTATCAATTTCAGGAAGGCTGGGACAGGACCAGAGCAGCAATACAAGGTTGCACATGCCCCTGCCCCCACTCCAGATACTGATGGCAGTCTCTGGATTCAGATCACATCCTCAAATGAAATCCTTAGGAATAATCAAGATGACAGATGGGAATAAATGAGAATGATCAAGGACTCCTGGCTGGCAGCATGGCTGAGATTTTTGAAGGCCTCCAAGGGGGCTGGGGGAGCCTATGTCTAGGGACCTGTATGTTCCGTTTTACTATTGAGCTTCTCATCAATTGTACAGGCTGCCTCTTGTGAGAGTGACAGCCACATTCTGTCCTCTAAAACCCTACGTTAGTAAGTTTAACTCCTCTTTGCATTAAATCTAAATGATTTTGTGCTAAAGAGTACAGATAGTAAAGACAGAGTTTATGCCAATGTCCCTTGAGTTATGATTGGGTCACATCTTAATAAGCTCACAAGGTATAAATACCATACATTAGGGAATATGCTTTTAATACATATGAGCTACTAAACACCATAGCTTTTTGTGTGTGTCTTTCATTCAGGAACCCAGAACATTGGGGCATGTAGTGAGCAATGTGCCGCCACTGCCTCTGCCAGGATCATTTGAGTATTTAATTGGGTACTGCTTTTTCCTCTTCCTCAGAGGCAATCCTCTGTAAGCAGCCACTTCATTCTGCTGTGCATCTCAACACATTCTCAACGCTCACCCTTCATTAGGTATGTGATTTGTATGTATTTTTCTACCACTTTGTGTCTTGCTTTTTAGTGCCTCTTAGTATTATTTTTCACAGGCTAGTTTTAATAAAGTTTAACTTAACCATTTTCTCTTCATAAAGGATGCTTTCAGTGTCACAGATAAACCATCACTAGAAAACCAAGGTCCCGTAAAATTTCTTCCATGTTGTCTTACATTTTGTATTTGGGTCTATATTTTATATTGCTTTGCATGGACAAAAGGTCACCTGCTAAATGAGGTCACCTGCCTCATATTTTTGTACTTAACTAATTTTAATCTAAGGCCAACCCAACTTATATGTTTCTTTTAATTACCAACATTTTGGATAAATACCAACTCCTCCTCCCATGAACCTCTGGGTGCATTTACAAAAGCAGCTGCAAGACCAGCAAGAAAATGGCTGGCCATGGACTACGTGGGTCTGAGGGAACAACGAGAGTGTTGTGGTAAGGTAGTGGAGCTGAACTTTCCCAAGCAATTTTTCTGTTTTTCCAGACACTTTGCTAAATAATCCTTTCTGCTGTCTTGGTTCAGCCTGTTTCTTTAACTATAGGAATGGCTCCTTGAGCCAGTTTTGGACAATTTATTTTGTTCCACTCTTCTGCCTGACTTAATGGTGGAATTTAAATAACATGCAAAGACATTTCACTACAGAGCAAAATGTCCTTCCTGCAAATGTTTTTTGGTCTTTTTGTTAGTCCAACCATCATCTGAGGTTTTAATTAAATTGGAAATAGGATTTAAAATAAGTCTCATCTTCTACCCAAGAATATCTATCCATTAAACACTTTATATTTAGATATACATTGGAAGTTTCTCTTTACATAGATGGTACATGGTTGAAGTCAATTCTACCATTTTATTATAGATATGTGTTGTACAAAAAAAACTGAATATATTTACTTTCAACTTTTGGAAGCTTCTGGTTTCTACATACTTGTCTTTGATCATTGATACATTCTTAGATATTTCAAGAGATTATCAATTGATGCTCATGGTTTTCTAGTTTTGTAAGCATGTTATCTGCAAATAAATGCAATCTTATGTGCAATGCTATGCAGTAGAACATTTCGACATTCAAGAAAGTGAAAACCGAGGATAGCCACGTTCTGTGTTGACTGTGACTTTTACAGGCCACGTCTACTTATCTCCTTGTCACTTGCGCTGTTCCTCCTGTTTTTAGAGAGTTGATATCACAGGGACATTCTTCCCTGAAACCTCAAGTACTTGGCAAGCACTGACCTCACAAAAGGATAGAACACAATGGTGGTGAGGAAGCTGCATGGGTTGTTGATTGAAGGGCCCACGGTTCAGTTAGACAGAAGGCTAAGTACTGTGGCTTGATTCTGCAGTGTGGTGGCTGTAGCTAATAACAATAATGTACTGTAATATATAATACAGGACAAATAAGGATAAGTCGGCATGGTTAATATACCATAAACTTGAAAACTGCGACGGTTTGCTGATAGAGTCTAAGTACTCTGACCACAATAAGTGTGTGTGGGGTAATTGATTTTATTAGCTCAGTTTAATCTTCTCATATTGTGGAAATATCTATTAAAGTAGTCCATAAATACTATACAGAACATAAAAAATTCAAACACTTTTTAAAAAGCACATTTCCTCTAGGAAAATATCTAGGCGTTTTCTCTGGAGTCCCATCTCTATGCTGTATTCCACTGCTCGATATTTTGTTATTATTCCAGCTTTGCATCCTTGAAAAAAAATCCCTACCTGCTGACAAGGAAAGAGTCTTTAATGTACTACCAAATATGGTTAGTATTCCCTTTGACAGTGTGGAGACTTTGACAATTTTCCTTTTAAGGTAATCTGAAGGATTTTAAAATCTGGCTGTGCTGTCATCTTGTGTTGGGAATCTGAAACACTTTCTATCCTTCTGTGCATAACAGGCACAGGGGCACAGGGACACAAGGTCACAGGGGGGACGGACCTTCCTGATAACTTGAAACCATGTGACACAGGCATTGTCCTGCTTTAAAACGGGGTCTCCCTAGATCTTCTTCGGCAGTTTTCCTGTTTCCTTCACTGGCTTGCTGGGATTACAAGCATGTGCCCCCACACCCAGAGGAGCCTCCTGATTTTCTGCCCTGATGTGGACTATAGGGATTTTAGAAATAGCTGACACCAGATCCACACTGGCTTTGGAAGAAATGCCAGTCTCCAGTCACCACTGAGGCTTCATGAAGGGAGCTCTCTTAAGACCCATGTGGAGAACGACAAGTAGAAAATCTCCTCAGACAGTTTAATTAAGTTGAATAACTTCCACTGTTCAGGAAAATAAACCAAACCAATTTTCTCTATTAGGAAAAATGACAATTCAGCATCCAGACAGATTGCTGAATTAATAAAAGTTCATTAGGAAATCCATCTTTTAATTAGAAGTTCCTACAGACTAAGCCACCAAATTAAGGGCTGATCTGATTATGAAGGACAGTGAGTAGCCATGAGAGCAAAGGCTAGAGCTATCCCAGTTCCTCCTACTCTTAGATGGGCAATGACTTGAGATCTTGTTCAGGACCTGCAAAGAAGCTGTCACACAGGTGACAAGGGTTCTCCTGAGAGAGACTGGTCCGAGTGACATCTGAAGACGCAATGAGACAATTTCATGTGTGGAGTTCAGCCACCAGGGTTCAGATGGTGACCTTCCAGCTCAGTCACCCTGGGATGTGGGTGAGTGATTTACCCAAGTGACTTCAGCAATGGGAATGTGAACTGCACAGTGGCACGCAGTGGGCTATGTGGGGTGGAAAGAGAAAGTCACACTGGTGAGTGAACATAGCTGCAGAGGTGCCTCCCAGGGCAGCTGCTACTGCTCATGCTAAGGCTATTATTGTCACAAAATGTCACTGCAGTGACTGTGGATGGTTGGGGACTAGGAGTCTAAGGCTCTGCCCTGAGCCAATTCTATTATCCCCAAGCTTCATTTAAAAAAAAAAAAAGTAAATTAAATGTACAAGATAGAGCTCATTCTTTGGAATAAGGAACACATGTGTTAGAATCCTCAAGAGTCACACAGATATAAGCTTCATGCTCTGTTGAATGCTCTATGACTACAGAAAAGCTGACCCTTATCCAATGTTTTGCTGCTTATAGTTTCATTCATCTGTGGTCACTACAGTCTGACAATATTAAATAGAAGATTTCTGAGATACACCATTCATCAGATCTAAACTATATCTCTGGAGTGGCCTGGCTCATCCTTTACGCTAGCGTATCCATGCTATTTGTGCTACCCAGCCACTGGTCTCTAGGTAGACATCTCTGATATCAGATCCACTGTTGCAGAAATGTAGTGAATGTACCCAGAGTGCTCACAGAGAACATATAATCTGCATATGACCTAGTTTGGGTTCTGAACTAGAACTTCAACATATCCACAATCTTTAAAGCAATACCCTTGGTTTTAAAATTAGCAAAGTTGAGCTTCTGGGGGTCAGTGAAATAAGCAGAGGCCAGAAGGACCAACTCTGGAGCCAGATTCAGTAGGGGCTTCTAATCCAGTCTTATCCAGTGTCCCTCTCAACCCCATCTAGTGACTACAGGGCTTGGTGGCCAACAAGCGTTCTGTTCAATAGACTCAAGAATACTCATCTCCATTCTCCTTAGCCCCCTTGTGGGGTCATTACAAGCAGCTTCCCCTGCCACTGACTCTAGTACTGCAAAGACCCATGTGGTGGTTTGAATATATTTGGCCCAGAGAGTGACACTATTAGGAGGTGTGACCTTGTTGGAGTAGGTGTGGCCTTGTTGGAGAAAGTGTATCACTGTGGGAATGGGCTTAGAGACCCTTCTAGGTTCCTGAGGATGCTGAGTCTTCTCCTGACTAACTTTGGATCAGAGGTAAAACTCTTTGCTCCTTCTCCAGCACAGTGTCTGCCTGGATGCCGTAATGTTTCCCACTATGATAATTATGAACTGAACATGGTGGCTCTTCCCAGCAATGAAAACCCTAACTAAGACAACATGCAAAAGTGAAGCTGGCAAGGAACCCTTGCTGGAGGTCTGAGAAGCCTAGATGTCCATGGATATGAGCTTGTGTGACGGGAAAGGGGAAGTGAGCAATAGGAGGGGGCATCCATTCACAGTCATCTTCTAGTAGCAAATCTTAGAGTTCTTGGGCTTGTCAGATGAGGAAGTTTTGTTTCCAGTTGCCTAGGAGATGGTAATGTTTTGAGAGAACCTGGAATTCATAGGACTATAAAGAACCATGTGCCATAGGCCTACTGCAGTGAGAACTCCCAGAAGCAAGTGGGTCAGGTAATCTTGTATATGAAGTCTTGAACATCAAGATGACCTATTTTGAACAAAGTGACGAGTGAGGACTGATAGTCAAGGTTATCTTCTGCCCTCCACATGCCATGGAGTCATATGCACACGCGCGCACACACACACACACACACACACACACACACACACACACACGATGTATGCACAAAATGCTTAATTAATAGGAATAAAAACAGAACAGTAAATTAAGTGTCTACAAATTTTAAGTAGTTTTAAAACCCCAGGAGAACTCAGTATTTAAAGAACTACATAGTAACAGTCTTTGTAAAGCAATAATTTCTCTGTTGGGCCAAGATTTGCATACTATTCTTTTAATTATACAAGTAATTGGTACAGGGCATTGAATCCCAAAGCTCAGTCATGATAGGCAAACCCTCTTGCACTGAGCTGTATTAACCAGTCCTTTAGTTACTTTTTATTTTGAGGCAGTGCTTTGCTACATTGTCTGTGAAGTCATTTTGTAACTCAGTCCTTGAATTTAGAATCCCCCTATCTTAGCCTCACATGTAACTAGGATTACAGCCTTATACCCCTGGCCTGGCTCTAATTGTGTGTTTTTGATTTTCAACTGTAGGCTTATTTTTATACAATCAGGTTGAAATTTGGGTCTGCAAGATAAACTGGTCATGCCCATTCAGTTACAATGAAAACTATTATTGTAGATGCATTTGCTGTATATATGTGGGTGTGTGCATGCCATTCCATGCACGTGGAGGCTGGAGTTCAACTCTGTGTTCTCTGTTCTTTTCTTCCACCTTTATGGGATAGTTTTACTATGTCAGCTCTATTAGCCATGCAATTTTGGTTGGTACCACTCAAAGGTACCACTGTTCTTGGATTGTAAATGGCAGTGGTCCAGAGGACTCTCAGACCAGTGGGACTGTCTTCCTAGACCAGGTCAAAGCTTTCAATACCACTCATCATTTTCAGTCTCCTCCCAAGGCTTGACCTATAACTACAACTCCCACTGGCCACGTCTGCACTGCACCAGTATTCATACTTAGATTGTGTAAGTGATAGTGTACTCCAAATTACCCCAGATACCTGCTCTTCTACCTACATTTAGGCCCCTCTGTAGCTCAAAGAACATATGCCAGTCCACTAAATCATTAAGCCAAAGCTCAGTTGTTCTTTCTCTCTCTCTGGTGATTCTGTTCCATTATCATCAAGTTTTCTGTTTGACTCAAAAATCTGTTGCATAGCAGAGCCTAACAGTGGTAACATGCTTGCTTCACATGCACAAGAGGTTGGGTTTTGATCTCTAGTAGTATACATATAGACATACACTCAGACACAGACACGCATCCACATGACCACATGAACATGCACACACACACATACACATATGCGTGCGCACACACACACACACACATGCACACACACATATACACACGCGCACACACACACATACACATACACGTGCGTGCACACACGAGAGCGCACACACACACAGACACACACAGACACACACACACACACACACACACACACACGCAATTACCAATCTGTTCTTTGCCTCCCACCTCCTCTCTCATTACCAGCAGGTCCCTGGACCACTGAAGTGGCTTTTAAATTCGTGCCCTGGCTTTCACCTTTGGCCCTACAATCCATTTTCCCATCCAGCAGCCAGAGTAATCTTTCAAAATACAAATCAGCTCATGTCACTTCTCTGCTTAAAAACATACCATGCCACCCTGCTTATTTCTCTCACTGCAATTACCACAGCCTGTAATTACCCTGATGATTTGTTTCCGTATCTACTGACTGTCTCCTCTGCCTAGAGTGCAAACTCAGAGGTCGAGGGCTCTATATTATTTCCTCAACACGCCTGAAAGGCCTGAAACACAGTAGACGCTCCATATCATATTTTGGAATAAATTAATGAATACTTCTCAGGTCGGAGGACTTATCATTTGATTTTAGGTCCAGGAAAGTTTCTTGTCAGCAGAATCTGCCCGTGTTCAAAAAGACAAGATGTGCTTTAAATAGGTACCAGTCCTGGCAGAAGCCAGGCACTGAGGGAATGGTATCTCTGCAGAACCTTTCATCGCCCTCAGAAACTGAAAGCCCCTAAATATAGGCCAGCCATTAAAGATTCATGAGAGCCTGCTGTGATTTATCAGAGCTGTGGAAATCGAGACTTCCATCATAGCCCATACTTTGACATTTGTTCCTCATCAACGCATGCACATATTTTATTACCTTTTGAGGGAAGTTTGACCAGGGGAATATTCCAGAAGCATGAGGGAGGCTTCCCTCAGAGCAGGGATCGTGCTTTGTTCTCTAATCCAAACACCAAACAGCCAGACACCTCCTCCCCTGCACATCAGCTAGAAGGAGAAGGTGTTTCAGATCCCTCTTCCTCACTGTCCTTTTTGGTGTATTTTGCTGAGTCAAACTGCTGACCCAAGGGACGCTGGAAAGGTGTGTGTGTGGGGAGTTCGAAATTAAAATAATGATATCATTTGACCTTTTATGGAAGTTCAGTTCAGGTTTATTATTTGGGCTCCTGTACTTTTGACAAGCCAAACTTCCCCATGCATGATAAAAATGTGCATGTACTTCCATGAACAAAACACAGAATCTGATCCAAGGTTTCTATTCAGTCTACTTTATAAGAGCCTTTGTGCTTCATATAAGGAAAAAAAACTAAAATAAATTGGCTAAGGGGAGCATGGCTACCTGAATCATGGGGTTACCAGGGGGCTTTTCTTGAGCACACCCTGCAAGTCCAGTTTAATTGTCCCAGGATGCAGCCTGGGCTTCAGTGGGCTATTTTTAAAGCTTGCCATTGATTCTAAGGCACTCCAATGCTAGAAAGCATCAGCCTAGAGAGAGGAGCGCTGGATCCTATTACACCCTGAGATGGGCAGCAAGGCAGTGACTTCGCTTGCGCATTTCCTGACATCTGTGATGAGGCAGAAACATGCTGAGCCATGCCAATTTCATTTTCTGCTGAGAGCACACCGCAAGTTGGCCTGCAGAGATAAGATGTCCCATTTTGCTAGAAGACCTCAGACTCATGTGTAAATCTCATTGCTCCGTCCTCCCATGCATTGCACGTGTATATGTGCACACCACACACACACACACACACACACACACACACACACACACACACTCACACACATCTATGCATGGCTGTGCCTCTGTGTGCATACATGTAGTAGCTATATGTACACACATGTATATATTTGAGTTGAGGACTTCAGGAACAGAAAGGAGGGAAAGCAAGCGAAAGGCATGCCACAGCTCCCTAGCCATGTGGCAGGAGAGGCAGAGCCTTGCTCCCCAGGCTCTGAGATGAGACTGAAAAGCCCTGTTCTGATCCTGCTGCCAGCAGGGGTCATTCTAGAGACCAGACAGACTCTGTCAGCTCCGATGATGAAAAACTTTTCATGGCACCTTTTCACAGGTTCTATTGACCTTTTTTACAGGTCAATAAAAACCATTAACTTCCCTGAGGCCTCAGTGACAGTGTGGGGAGATTTCATTCTCAATGTTTCTCAAGCCAGCAGTGGGTGTTCAGGACTGGGAATGCTGAGTGTGAATATCTTTCTACTTCCGACAGGGCTTTAATAGTGGGGAGAAAGGTGTCAGGATGTATCTGCTCTCCTACCTAGGTTCCCTTCAAGGTCCTGGCAGAGTAGGTGACATGGGAAGTATATTCTGAGCTGCGCTCTCTCTGCACAGACCTCAAGCCAGCAAAGAGGAGCCTGTTAGATCCTTCCTCTCATTTCATAGCCCTCAGCCCACATTCCAATTGTCTCTACAAGCCACGGTTTCTTCTGAATTTATCTATCCAAATATTCAGGTGAAAAAGGCTCTTGTTTGCTAAGCCCTAGCTAACTTTTAGCCAGGACAGTCAGTATTGTACACTAGGTTTTCAATGTCCATGCCCTGACTGAACCCACTACTGTCTGTGTCTGATGGTCCACAACTCAGATTCTATCTCACCGATGACAGCCTTTCACTGATGCTTTACATTCTGCGCTAAGACAAGTCAGTGACCATAGCACATCCAGAGATCAATGAGGAAAAATGGATTTAGTACAGCTGCATAGGGTTTAGGATGAGGAAAATCTAGGAGTCACCTCAGTGCCTCAGAGGAGAAGCCAAGGTAAAGATGGAGCACCAGGATATGGCCCAGGTATTAACGTATTAACAGTTATAGGACATTTTTACTTTTTTAAGAAGGAAAGGGACTCATAGTGTGCTGCTAGTTGAACATCAAATCTTAAGCAGAAGCTTTTGGACACCCTGAAGGCACTTAGTCTATTGCAGACAAAGGTGCTACTGACTTTAACCAAGAAGTCCTAAGAGCCAGGTGAATATTTTGCAAAGGCAAGGCATATTCTGGAGACTTATGTCTTAGACCCAGGGCATTCTGGCTTCACCGATACAAGATATAAACAGCAACTGCAGTTCCAATAGTTGGGAGTGGGGTGAAGAATCCTGCTCTTTTTTCGTACTCTGGATTTGTCTCCCTGATGGCAAGGCTAAGATATCAAGTGGTCTGGCCCTGCAAGTGCTCTCATCTCTGATCATCTGTAAAGAGTCACCTTTCTCTCTTACAATTCCTACTGTAGTTGATCTGGGCTCCCATTGCTGGGGTTCTGTCTATATGCCTGGCATACTTAAATAAACATAACAAAGCAAAAAGCCTTGTGTACCCATGGGGCTGGTGGCTGGCTGCTTCCAAGGGGTAGAGTTGACTCTGGGCTTCTGTTCTCAAAGCTCAACAAAGAATTGTGTCTTCACACGTGTCCTTTCTGCCCTTGAAAACAACAGAAGTGAGGGTGCTGATGCTGGTCTTCTCTCTAGGTTCTTGGAGAGAAGAGCAGACATGTTATGTCATCACCCTGCATCTGAGACTGTCCCCAGCACATCAGTGTTTTCACCTATCTCTGTGCATGTGGTCTCCTTTGTTGTGTTCATGCCCAACTGGAAGGGCCCAGGAATTAGCACTGCCTGGAGGTGGTGGCTGTAGTGGCTTGAATAGGTTTAACCCTCACAGACTCATGTATTTGAAAGCTTGGCCCGTGGGCAGTGCATTATTAAGAGGTATGGCCTTATTAGAGGAGGTGTGGCCTTGTTAGAGGAAGTGTGTCACTGTGGAGGTGGTCATATATATGCTCAAGCTCTGCCCAGTGTAAAGTCTAGTCTCCTCTGGCTGCAGCTCCTCCAGCACCATGTCTGCCTGGATGCTGCCATGATTCCCACCATGATGATAATTGACTAAACCTCTGAAACTGTATGCCAGTCCCAATTAAATGTCCTTTATAAGAGTTGCCTTGGTCATGGTGTCTCTTCATAGCAATGGAAACCCTAAGACAGTGGACAAATATCCTAGCTCCCTCAACCCTCAGCAGAATAAGGGAGGTATGTTCCACTCTATCTCCTAGTCCCCACCCCAGTTGCCAAAGAAGCAACTAGGCATTTAAAGTGACATTCACTGGCTGCTTTGTCCTACCCGAGTCAGCCCCTGCATATCTGTTTGTACCTAAACCCAATGCCAGGGGTCTAATTCAAACTAATGCAGAAGTAACAGGACCCCACTTCTGTAGCTTCATTTGCTACAAATTGCCTACATATTCATGAACAAGTACTACGAGATTACCATATTTTCACAAATGCTTTATCTTTTGATTTGTATGATACTTGATGTACAGTATTAAATGGTGATTATTTTTCTTGTGGCAAACTTACTCCTTGGATTCTTGCATTAATGCTAGAAACCTTTAGGAAGTAATTAGGGTTAGAAGGCATCAGGAAGGTGGGGCCCACTGATGGGATTAGTGGCCGTGTGGAAGTCAGAGCCTGTGTATCTCCCATATGTCATGCGTGCACTTGTCTGCCGTCTTACATCATGATGTAGCACATGCCCTCGCCAGGTGCTGATATTACACCCTTGGGCATGTCATCTTCCAGAACCATGAGAGAAATGCAATTTTGATTGTTCATAGTTCACTCAGTCTGTGGTCATCTGTCAGAGAAGCGGCAAACAGCCCAAAGCACTATCTTGTTTGGTTGAGATTTTCCTTGTGCTACGTGATAAAGGGAATTGACATTTTTCTTCCAAGAATTCTTTCCATACTTAGATTTAGGCTTACCCTCAAAATCAATCACAGAGCTGCATGAATAAAGCTCTACAAACGTGGCTGTTGGTCTAGCAGATGCCAGTCAACTTCTACACAGATGCCAGTCGTCCAAGCCAATAAGCAACAAACCACACATTAACTATTTCCTTCCTTCTTTCTTTCTTTCTTTCTTTCTTTCTTTCTTTCTTTCTTTCTTTCTTTCTTT
>JADRCH010000019.1:7392227-7438890 GCA_019843965.1 Rhynchomys soricoides
TTTCTTTCTTTCTTTCTTTCTTTCTTTCTTTCTTTCTTTCTTTCTTTTTTCCTTCCTTCCTTCCTTCCTTCCCTTTTTTCCTGCTATCTCCATGGTCTGTAGCAAAGACTCACAATAGCGTTTCTTTCCCTTGGGAATATTCTTGACCCCATGGAGAAGAGACCAAATCCAGACTTTGGGTAGGAAGAGGCAGAATTTGTTATGATACCTTGACACACATTGTACCAGGCAGTTACAGAGTCTCAAGGTAAACTGCTAGGGACAGACAGGCCTGATAGTCCAGTCTTTTCTCTTCCCCTCCCCATCTCCCCCTTTCCTTTCTTCATGCTTCCTGTCTCTGATTGGCTGGCATGTTATATGCAAGTATTCTAATACTGACCTAAATCCCTAACCCTTAAAAAAACCATTTATGAAATAGGGTTTAGCTACATTGCCTGAGTTTCCCTTGAATCTGTTCTTTTTTTGTCTCTGCCTCTCAAGATGCTTGGATTACAGGCTCGAGCCACTAAACTGGGCTAACTCACACATTTTCTAAATAAGAAAACAAAACCATTGGCATGGAAACATGGGGCCATGGTCTAGGAAAGCTCATCCAATCTGATGTGTACTGACTGGAACTCCCTAGCTTCCAAACTTTTGTCTCACAGACTTACTTCCCTGCCAACAAGAAGCCCTGAACATATCTGAGGCCTTGCTGTTTAGGCTGATGCCATATGCACTGGTCATATGCACTGTTTTACATAGACTTTCCAATAACAACCAGATCATGGACATCAGGTCCCATTTAACCATAGGGCTTCATTCTGAGAGATGATATTATGTGATTACTTTGCCATAGGAACAACAGAGCATGTAATCAGATAAGCATATGGTTCGGCCTACTGCACTCCTAGGCTATATGGTGTATGGTGCTGTTCCCAGAGCCACACTGAACAAAACAACAGAAGATTCAATCAAACTAAGGAGAAACAGGGAATGTTCAAGGCCGCTGTCAGAGCAACACTGTTCCTACTACTTCCTTCCCTCATGGAGGCTAAAACTTTTAATGCTGTGAACCAATAGTATGTTTATTCCAGATGCTCTTACAGACATGAAATGTTGACAAACACAATTTAGCACCTCTCCAGAGGAATCTCATTAGTGCTCCAGTTCGAGAATCCCTGCTCCAGTGACTAAGGTATAAGACATTCAGTCACAATACCAGGATTGAAATCCTCAGTCAGCCAATAACATTTATCTGATCTGTAAAAATGTACATAACTTTCTTCTGAATATTGCTGCTAAAAATAGGCAAAGTACAGAGAAAATATCTGACAAATAAGTTCTCAACATATGTACAACAGACTACATAAAACATATACATATATGTTTATGTATATATAAAGTGTGTTCATTAAGTCATCTCTTCTCACCCATTGGTTCCATATTCATGGATGGATTGAAACAATTATGGATCAAGAATATTGAGAAAAAATGCTTCTGTATTGAACTCTATAATGGATTTTTTCCTTATCACAATTCCCTATTTAATATAGTATAGCAATGATTTATATTGTATTTGCACTGTATTAGGAATTATAATATAGCAGTGAATTAAATTATGATAATGATAAACACAGTATACATTGTGTATTTGAGTACACAATGTACACTGTGCACATCAATAGTATACAATTTCATATAAGGAATGTGAATGTTAACAGATTGGCATCTCATCACAAGGTATCCTCCTCATCCACCCCTCTCACTTTCCTATTCTTCTTCTGTTCTAATTGATTGAGAAAATCAGACCTATATCTTTATTGAGACAGAGTTTAAACTCAAAGTAGGTGTCAACTGTCTTGTGTGGGACCTTCTGGAGACTATGAAATAAACTTGACTTAGCATGCCTTGAGAGCTGTTCAGCTTCTGAAGGGCAGCATACACGGTGAGCTGAGGACAGTGTTCAGAAAAGCTGAATGCTCATTTACAGTGTCCCCCTGTGTGTTACTTTCTCTTCCAGGACCTGAAAATCGCAGGGGTGATAGAAGAGAGCATTTTTTGATCTCCTCCTGGGCCCAGAAATGAACTGCGATCTTTAAAGCAAGGACGATTTGGTCTGCTCTGGGACATGACTTAACTCAGAAATTTTACTCTCCCCATACTGCAGAAAGCAGGAGGAGGCCTGGGCCTTTGTCAGTTCCCTCCTCATCCTTCTTCTCATTGTCTCTTCTTTTTCCTTATTTTAATCTAACATTATTGGATCATTAGAAATTTGCTGAGAAGAGAAAGTAGGTGCAGGAACAATGGCATGCCTGCAGTTGAAGACTTTGTAATCTTTCCTTCTGTGCTGAGGAGAACATAAGGATCCCTAAATAGCATACCGAGGGTCAGGCATTGAAATAAAGTGTGCACTGAGCATGCCCCATTGGGTTGTGTAGTTATAGCAAGTAAGGGAGTTACTGAGATGCAAACCGTGACCCCGTGGTGAACTTTATTGAGGTGCTATGGGACATCACACACATCATACCCTGGAACACTCACTTAACATGCTACCACACTGACTTTGATGAGCCTCACCAGACAGGCAGCCAAGGGTACACAGCTGCTGGCATCTTGATCCCATATGGTAGATCATGGCTTTGGCATAGATGACCCTGCTTCTAGAAATAGCTTAGGGAGCAAGGGAGACTGTGTCTCCACTCAGATGGGCAGAGCTTTCTGTCACATTGGCCTCTGATAAAAACCAATGAGCTGTGAATTCCCTGAGCCACAAATTTTCTTTCAGAGCCAACACTAGGACAAGGTGGGGGGGGGAGCAGATACAGTAGGACATATAAAAAGACAGCTACTGTCAACATCATGCCACCCATGTGCTCCAGTCCCCAGAGAGGGAGCATCTCCCTAAGCAATTTGGTTGCTCCTTAAGTATCTTAAATATCTCATTTACCTTATCCTGTTCTTGCTCTTCATTTCTGTGCTTTTTGGTGATTGAGACAGGATTCCACCATGTATTCCAGGTTGGCCTCAGACCCTTGGTCTTCCTTCCATATCCTAGCAAGTAATGATTATACTCCTACACTACTACTTCAGGCTATGGACCTGTTTCGTTATATTGAACAGATCCTGAGATCTTCAGTTTCCTTGAATGGGCAGAGACAGCATCTAGGAACATTCAAATGTCCTTCTGCAGTCAGCCTCTGTCATCCCAGAAATTCCAAACTCTGGTCATTGGTGAGGAAACACTGCCAAAGGCATATGATTGACTGAATGACTTGAAGCATTAGACAGTGTTATAGATTGGATATGAAATTTCATCCCTGAAAGCTGAAATTCCAGGCAGTAGTGCCTTGTTAGAGGAAGGGTATCACTGGAGGTGTCCCTAGCCCTTTTCTATTTTGTTCTCTCTGCTTCCTGGTCCACCATGAGGCTAGACTCTCTACTAGAACATACCCTTGCCACCATGATATTCTGTCAATCACACCACACAGAGACAAACAACATGGAGAGCACCCTTTGAAACCATGAATTAAAGTAAATAGCTTCTTCCTTGAAATTGTGATCTCAGGTATTTGGTCAGAACAACAAGTAAGCTAATGGGTTTTCTTTGACTTAGAAGTAAATATAAAGCACTAGCCATCTCCTGGACACATAACACCCACAACAGTCAAGTAGGCACCCTGTATTCACAGATACCAAAAAATACACTGATTCTTTGCCCAGAAGCTCTTTGCCAATGGCTTGGGGCTTACATATTAGAGTATTTTCTTGGGATTAATAAAAATGGGACATATGCCAGATATGGCTCCTCCATGGACTGCCTGATGCTATATAATGAAATGCTGCAAAGGGCATCCAGAAAAGTGTCTGAACCAAGAGAAAATGAATAATGTAGGACTTACCAACATCTGGCCCAGGGCCTTTAGGAAAACCCTAGTGTAATGGCCTCAGACATGTCAACTCTGCCATTTCTCATTTTTTATTATGAGTTTAGATGTAAAAGTAAGGATTTGTGAGGACTGGGTTCTGGTTTTATTTCCACTGGTGTGACCTGGGTAAATCCCTTGACCTCCCTAAGCCTTTACTCTAAAATGAAGGAGAAAGACTGGGTCATCTTCAAAGAGCATTTCTTTTTGCATGAAACAAATTTAAAGATAAAAATTACTTATGTCCTACTTTCTGAAAACTCAAACCGAGAATGCTTTTTTGAATTATATAAAAGAAAATATGGATTCTCACAATTTAGAAGGTTGGTTCTACTGAATAGAAGAATACTAAATGAAAAAGTCAAGGCTGCTTTTTAGCCTAGGATGTATTAACAGCAGGACACCTTTGGGAAGTGGCATAATGGGGAAAGCTTTCTAATGGCCAGCTCTTACAAGGTCTCTAAGCTAGAATATGAAGCCACACAAGCTCTAATATCTGCATAGCTCTCTCCTCAGGGCATCATGTCCCAACCTATAGTTCTTTTCAAGACGGTCTTTCCCTGGTCTGGGATACTGGCCTGGTTTGCATCTTATCTAGAAAAGGGAAGGGCTTCAACTTCATAGATGAAAATTTACCAGGGAAAGGACCTTGGGAGTGGCTGTTGGTCCATGGTCATTGAGAGTGAAAACTACACAAGTGAGGTCAGTAATTGTAAGATTTGGGGGCTAGGAGGCTGCAGGTGTACCAGAGTGCGGGCTAGGGTTCACTGATACATTTGTTCTCTTGACTGTTCTAGAAATTCTAGATTGTACAAACTCTGTATTTACATAATGTATTTTCATTCATAGTGTTTGCATACCTGGGTTGGTAAGACTGGGTGGGGGCTACAGAGCTTTGTAAACCTGGGTATCAACTTGGGAAGTTGTTCTAGCCTTGTGAACCTAGGTTCCTGCTGGAAGGATAGGTGTCAAGCACCTGCCTTCTCTTTTTTCCATAGACTCTTCTTCGAAGGCTACCTAACTGCCTTTTGCTAAACAATGACCCTGCAAAGCTAAGAAAAGGGTTTCATTACTGCAGAAGGAAGATTCCTATAAGAGATCTCACTCCTGGCAGCCCTGAGAATTAACTGGGTAGAATGTGACTGCTTTAACTTTGTTTTACACTACAAATACACAGGTGACTCAAAATGCAAAACTGTCTGACATTAACTGTACCTCTTGACTTCCTTGGGTGCCCAATTCATGCTGCTTAAGGAACCAACTAAATATTATCAAGATACTTGTCATTTCATTCTCTTAATCAAGTGGTTCTCATGGTGTCGTCCTTATCTTCACATGGGTCCCCCAGAAGCTGTCGCTGAAATAGGGAGCTTATTTGAGGATGAATTCAGGCAACTCTAGTCAAGAAGATGGGGCAGGAAGGCAATATAGCCACACAGGGCCTGTTTGTGAGCTTTATTGCACTAGGCAGCTTGGTCTTCACAGTGGTCCTCTGAATGATGCCATGGAGTCAACTGGGTTGGTCCATGAAGAGGGGAGGAAGCTGGTATTTATTCATTCTTATCTCTCATTAGCTGAAGATTGCTTCTGAGACACTCATTCCCAGGCATTTTTAGCTTGTTCTAAATTCACACTGAACACACTTCCATGGCCAGGAAACAGCAGGAAGAAGAGAGCTGTAAGGAAGCTTATGTACATTCATGAAAAATACCCATAGGCAACCTCAGTGTGGGTTGAGGAGATAGGGTTCAGTCATTGGCAGCATTTGCTATACTCCACAGTCTCACATCCCATCTACCTCATAGATTTACCCATCTACCTAATTTATAATCATCAGAAGCATAATAAAGCTAATCAACCCACTGAAAACACTAACCTAGGCTTAATGAAAAATAGCCAATAACCAGAAAACCTCACAGTTTCTTTTCCCTGTCTGGATCTGGCATTTTCAGTTGTCCACCTGAAACCTATCTCTCCCCTTGCTCCTTTCTGACAGTGTCCAATGTTGTCCAGTTAATCTGTTTTTCTCAAGACCAGAAGATCATCAGTCCTGGTCCATAGTAGCATCTCCACTTTTCATGCAAATGATTGGCTTGGGAAAGGGCACAAGTTGTGAACAGAGTGTTTTTAAGGAGGATGGCATCAAAACACCAAAGTCCACCTTGCTGCTAAAGACATGCAACAAGATGTAGGATGGGTGGGATTCTGACAGTGACACACTGTCTTCTATACTCTCTGTATGTTGCCCACCCTCAGTCATATGTGATCACACTAATATTAACAAAACTAGTACATACAAGCATTTTCTAGCGAATATGCTCTTTAGCCAAAGTTCACCCACCCTGCATTTGTGCATGTGGTTTGAGGAATTTACATGTGGGGGCTCATGCATATCCCAGTTAAATTTCTTCCCATTCACCTGCAGGCTGGAGAGATGGCCCAGAATGTAATGTTCTTCATTACACTCTGTGGATACACCTACAACCTTTTGGCCTTTTGCAAATCTAATAATTATGTATTTTATGTCTTTGCTGGAGTTCTTCATGGCTTGACTTGTCTAAATCTCTATCACTTATAAAAATGTTGAGCTTGCCGGGGTCAAGTATAGATATTCTATCATAGAGGACTCCACTCTAAGACCATAGTCACATTTTTGAAGCAGTTTTCCAACAGTTGCTACATTATCAGGGATATTCCCATCTATAGCATATTATGTGGGTGGCCAACACAAGATCTTGCAAATGCTATGTTGAAATCAAAAACAGAGCTATTTATCTCATTGTCCTGAGTTACCCACTTGCAAACCATTTAAAACAAGAAATTATCACCAATGATACCCTCAATGAAACTTATACATGGATCAGGTTTATACACTGGAATATATAAGGAAATGTGTTCCTCTTTGGTAGTTTGATGACAGAACTCCACAGATGGGTGGGGGGTGAACAAGACCATCTGTGTAGCCCCTCCTGTCAACAATAGGCTGCAACTATTCAAATACACCAGGCTTGCCTCTAAACTACTCACTTTGAGCATGCATCTCAACCCAAGCATCACTGCCTCCTGACCTGAAGTAGTACATATGCTAATTCTATGGTGGTCTGGTAGCTTTAAGGGCAACTCACTAAAATTAGGTAATAATCACCTAAAATAAATTGGAGATAGTTAGAAATAGAAGTTTGTAAAATACAAAAATGATTTTTGTCAGTAGGGTTAGTGATCTTTAGTTCAAATAAAATACTTCAGAAGAGAGAGGTAGGTAGAGACATTTTTTTAAATTTTTTTATTGGCTATTTTCTTTATTTAAATTTCAAATGTTATCCCCTTCCCGATTCCCCCCACCCCAAAACTCCATATTCCATTCCCCCTCCCCCTGCTTCTATGAGGGTGTGTCCCCATCCACCCACTCACTCTCTCCTTCCCTCCCTTGCATTCCCCTACACTGGGACATCAATCCTTCACAGGACCAAGGGCCTCTTCTTCCATTGATGCTCCACAAGACCATCCTCTGCTACATATACTGCTGGAGCCATGAGTCCCTCCATGTATACTCCTTGGTTGGTGGTTTAGTCCCTGGGAGCTCTGGTCAGTTGATATTGTTGTTCTTCCTATGGAGCTGCAAACCCCTTTAGCTCCTTCAGTCCTTTCTCTAATTCCTCCACTGGGGACCCCATGATCAGTACAATGGTTGGCTTCGAGCATCCACCTTTGTATGTGTCAGGCTCTGGCAGAGTCTCTCAGGAGACAGCTATATCAGACTTCTGTTAGCATACACTTCTTGGCATCCACAATAGTGTCTATGCTTGGTGACTGTATATGGGATGGATTCCCAGGTGGGGCAGTCTCTGGATGGCCTTTCCTTCAGTTTCTGTTCCATACTTTGTCTCCATATTTCCTCCTGTGAGTATTTTGTTTCCTTTTCTAAGAAGGACTGAAGCACCTACCCTTTGATCTTCCTTCTTCTTGAGCTTCATGTGGTCTGTGAATTGTATCTTGGGTATTCTGAGTGTTTGGGCTAATATCCACTTATCAGTGAGTGAATACAATGTGCATTCTTTTGTGATTAGGTTGCACCTCATTCAGGATGATATTTTCTAGTTCCATCCATTTGCCTAAGAATTTTATGAAGTCATTGCTTTTAATCACTGAGTAGTACTCCGTTGTGTAAATGTACCACATTTTCTGTATTTATTCCTCTGTTGAAGGACATCTGGGTTCTTTCCAGGTTCTGGCTATTATAAATAAGGCTGCTATGAACACAGTGGAGCATGTGTCCTTGTTATATGTTAGAGCATCTTTTGGGTATATGCTCAGGAGTGGTATAGCTGGGTCCTCAGGTAATAAATGCTATGTCCAATTTTCTGAGGAACCACCAGACTTATTTCCAGAGTGGTTATACCAGTTTGCAATCCCACCAGCAGTGGAGGAGTGTCCCCCTTTCTCCACACCCTCGCCAGCATCTGCTGTCATCTGAGATTTTGATCTTAGCCATTCTGACTAGTAAGAGGTGGAATCTCAGGGTTGTTTTGAATTGCATTTCCCTGATGACTAAGCATTTTGAACATTTCTTTAGGTGCTTCTCTGCCATTTGAATTTCCTCAGTTGAGAATTATCTGTTTAGCTCTGTACCCCATTTTTAATAGGGTTATTTGATTCTCTGGAGTCTAATTTCTTGAGTTCTTTGTATATATTGGATATTAGCCCTCTATCGGGTATAGGATTGGTAAAGATCTTTTCCCAATCTGTTGGTTGCCATTTTGTCCTATTGACAGTGTTCTTTACCTTACAGAAGCTTTGTAACTTTATGAGGTCCCATTTGTCGATTCTTGATCTCAGAGCATAAGCCATTGGTATTCTGTTCAGGAAATTTTCCCCTGTGCCCACGTATTCGAGGCTCTTTCCCACTTTCTCTTCTATTAGTTTTAGCATATCTGGTTTTATGTGGAGGTCCTTGATCGACTTGGATTTGAGCTTTGTATAACTAGATAAGAATGAGTCATTTGCATTCTTCTAACATGTTGACTGCCAGTTGAACCAGCACCATTTGTTGAAGATGCTGTCTTTTTTCCACTGGATGGTTTTAGCTCCTTTGTCAAAGATCAAGTGACCATAAGTGTGTGGGTTCATTTCTGAGTCCTCAATTCTATTCCATTGATCTTCTTGCCTGTCTCTGTACCAATACCATACTTTTTTTTTTTTTTTTTTTAATCACTATTGCTCTGTAGTACAGCTTGAGGTCAGGGGGGCTGATTCCCCCAGAAGTTCTTTTATTGTTGAGAATAGTTTTTGCTATCATGGGTTTTTTGTTATTCCAAATGAATTTGAGAATTGCTCGTTCTAAGTCTATGAAGAATTGAGTTGGAATTTTGATGGGGATTGCATTGAATCTGTAGATTGCTTTTGGCAAGATGGCCATTTTTACGACATTAATCCTGCCAATCCATGAGTATGGGAGATCTTTCCATCTTCTGAGATCTTCTATTTCTTTCTTCAGAGACTTGAAGTTCTTGTCATATGATCTTTTACTTGCTTGGTTAGAGTCACACCAAGGTATTTCATATTATTTGTGACTACTGTGAAGGGTGTCATTTTCCTAATTTCTTTCTCAGCCTGTTTATCCTTTGAGTAGAGGAAGGTTACTGATTTGTTTGAGTTAAATTTATATCCATTCACTTTGCTGAAGTTGTTTTTCAGCTTTGGAGTTCTCTGATGGAGTTTTGGGGGTCACTGAAGTATACTATCATACCATCTGCAAATAGTAATATTTTGACTTTTTCCTTTCCAATTTGTATCCCTTTGACCTCCTTTTGTTGTCTAATTGCTCTAGCTAGAACTTCAAGTACTATATTCAATAGGTAGGGAGAGCGTGGGCAGCCTTGTCTAGTCCCTGATTTTAGTAGGACTGCTTCAAGTTTGATGTTGGCCACTGGTTTGCTGTATATTGCCTTTACTATGTTTAGGAATGGGCCTTGGATTCCTGATCTTTCTAAGACTTTTAACAGGAAGGAGTGTTGAATTTCATCAAATGCTTTCTCAGCATCTAATGAGATGATCATGTGGTTTTGTTTTCTCTGACTTTGTTTATATAGTGGATTATGTTGATGGACTTCTGGGTATTGAACCATCCCTGCATTCCTTGGATAAACCCTACTTGATCATGATTGATGATTGTTTTGATGTGTTTTTGGCTTTGGTTTGTGAGAATTTTAATGAGTATTTTTGCATTGATATTCCTAAGGGAAACTGGTCTGACGTTTTCTTTCTTCGATGGGTCTTTGTGTGGCTGAGGTATAAGTGTAATTGTTGCTTCACAGAATGAAGTGGGTAGTGTTTCTTCTGTTTCTATTTTGTGGAATGGTTTGAAGAGTATTGGTATTAGGTCTTCTTTGAAGGTCTGATAGAATTCTGCACTGAACCCATCTAGTTCTGAGCTTTTTTTTGGTTGGGAGACTTTTAATGACTGCTTCTATTTCTTTAGGGGTTGTGGGACTGTTTAGATAGTTTATCTGGTCCTGATTTAACTTTGGCACCTTGTATCTGTCTAGAAAATTGGCCATTTCATCCAGATTTTCCTGTGTTCTTTGAGACATATTTTTAAAGTCACACAGGATAGCTTGTATTCTCTCTTAGCTCTTTCCTGGTGTTTTTATTTCCATGTTTCCCTTTAATTTATTGTTGGGCAGACAGTGCAAGTGGCCTGGGGAATGAGAGCCAGTTTGGATGTGTGTGAGAATGCACAGGAGTCCTGTATATGAAGCAGAGAAGCACATGATGGAAAACAGCAAGCAAGGGCAACAGGGAGTTGGGAATACTAGAGCAAACTTGGTAAGCATGTATTACTTCTGTCCACAGAACACAGTATTTTGAGTACTTAGCAGCTTTTCATTTCGGATTAGAAGTCAAGGGTCTCCCGAACTTGATTAGGTTTCCAAAGGACTCCAGTGGCTAACTGGATGGTCTTTGTGTCCATCAATAGAGTTTCTTCTCTCAATGGCCATAAGAAGTGTGTGGGAAAGCACATCTTTCCCTAGATAATGCTTTGTGGAAAGTCAAAAAGCACAGTGACCTATAGGCCCTTCACCAGAAGGGAATCTGGTTTCTTTTGCCTGTTTCTCAGCTCTGTTTAGCCTTTCAACTATCCCCAGGGAAATCAGAGTATTGCTTGCCTCTCAGTAGTATCCACTGCCCTCCTCTCTCT
The DNA here is from genome assembly GCA_019843965.1 of Rhynchomys soricoides. Classification (NCBI taxonomy): domain Eukaryota; kingdom Metazoa; phylum Chordata; class Mammalia; order Rodentia; family Muridae; genus Rhynchomys; species Rhynchomys soricoides. The sequence continues at coordinate 7,403,331 of JADRCH010000019.1, forward strand.
CTCTCTCTCTCTCTCTCTCTCTCTCTCTCTCACACACACACACACACACACACACACACACACACACACGCATGCATGCATGGGCACATATTCTCACATTTGCTACCTTCTTTCCATTTTTAAAATTTTGCCAGGGATGAAGTGTGACAATTGGGACTAAAATACTTCTTGAAGTTGATAGCAAGAAAGCAGGTTTCAATGTGAAGCTTTGATAAATGTCTCCCATCCCCAGGGAAATTTTAACTCTTCTCTGTACAAAGCATGCCATCTTTTCCCTAGGGATTTTCAGATGTGAGCCTGTGGCTGCAGCAGCCCCAGTGTATATCCAGGATATACTTGGGCATCATATCTCTCACAAGCAATGCTTCCCAGGAGTGGGGCTGGGTTTCTTTTGACTTACATTCTTGTGCTGTAATGAGCTATGGCCTGGACATCTGAAAAAGCCTCAGAGAGAATCCGGTCTTACAATGTGTGGACAGGCTGAGGAAGGCTAAAATAACAAGTGAGGAAAGAGGGAGGCTCTCGAGAAACACTTCCATCTTTCACTCCGTTGGGATAGGACACCCATTCAAGTACTACTGGGAGATAAAACAAAAACAAATTTGATTGCTTTTTCACAGTCTAGGGACCGATGCTAGCTGCATGACAAGAATCGTGGTGTCCACTCCTAAGTCGGTTGTGCTGGAAAGAAGGAAGAAAACACCATCGCAGAGAGATAGAGGCTACAGATCAGTTACCGAGGGACTGTTATTTATTAGCAGCTCAAAAGGTCATCTCTATGATGACCTTGAGACACTACACACCTACATGTATTTACAGCCAACACCAAATTGTCTCTGCCATGGGGAGCTGTTATCAAACTGTCCATTTGTCGTGGCAAAAAGCAGCAGATCACTTCAAGTGCCTGAGCTCTCCAGATGTCACACAACACAGCCATAACTAGTAATAGAAATAAAGAGCTAGCTCTGCTTGTAGGTGCCAAGCATGAAGCAGAAAACCCCCCTACCACATTGTTGGGTAAGGTGAGGATGGTCATTTATGGTTATGTAGGATGTACAATGAGCAAAGGTCCCTAGCCTAAGAGGTGACTGAGTGCTGGGATCCTACCATAATTTCTGCTTGTCAAGAAATTCTGGAGGGCAGATCATATGTATTTCTTTTAGGCTTTAATAAATATCTTCAAAATATAGCATGTATACCAGAGAAGGCCTAAGTCATAAGTCCTAGGCTTGATTGCTTTGAGCTAACTGAACATACTCACCTATTCACCACTGGGGTAAAACATGAAATGCTAGCAGAACTTCAAGGGTGTCCCTCCAATGGGCACACTTTAGAAAGTTTGAAGCAAGATACCATATGCTTATTAAGCCATTGCTCATGAGGACAATGCCATAAGGACAATTGTTTTCTTTGGGTCTGCACATAAGCACTCTATGGAACAGTAGAGTCTAGTGAAAGTGGTCAGTCCTTGGGAATTTAGCATAGGCTAAAGAATTACAACCGTGTGCTAAAGAATGGCTCAAGAGGGGGTGTTGTCTTGGTCTCCTTTCTTTATTCCCTCTGCCAGCTTCTCTTTCTAATAGAACATACCACATGTTATCATGATAAGGGCAGGAGAGATAGGACAAGAATGAGAATTGATTGCTAAAGTAGCAGGGCAGCAGAAGGTGCAATAGACCAGAGACCACCCCATCCGCTGTGGGGAACTGTATTGAGCCTGGATGTTGCCAAGCAGCCAAGTTGGAATGGTGGAAGGAAGTCTGGTCTGGTGGGTGGAAGGGATCCCCATCAAAGCCTCTGAAATATCCTTATATAACTTCTTGTGGGCAGAAGGGAAGGGTGTGCTGTGGTCAGACCCAGGTACTTTGAAACATGATGCTCTTACCTCATATCAACAATGTCCTCTCAAGATGGTCCTCAAATACTATACCCACTGCCCTTCTCTCTGAAAACTGTAAATGTCTTCATGTTTGGAGCCCATTAGCTTTATTCCTTGGGAAAAAGTTGGGAACTCTCAGGGAACAACAGTTGTATGAATTACAGTTGCTATATATATTTTTAAAGGAATCCCATTTTTCCTTATTTTCTACCTGATGCACCTTTCCCAAAGGTTTCAAGATAAAGAGCACCAGGGATGCCTAACGAGAGCCACTGTGTGGCCAGCAACTGGACCTCCAGCAGCAGAGCAGCATGTGCGGGTCACATCAGAGAATCTATAGCAGGAAGTGTTCCTTTTTATGGCCCCAAATGCCAAGTGCATGCTCTACTGAAAGATTTACAGATACAACTGCCCATGAGGAAGTTTTGTCATTTTGTCTGTCATATGTGTTATAGTCCATGGAATGTTCACACTTAATGACTGCAAAAGTGGGGATTTCAGTGCAAGATTGTGGGCCTGGGCCAAGGCACTTCCGCATTCCCAGCACAAGGTTCACCCCGAGAATTCCATCAGATTGATTTTCATGAAAAGCTGTGTCAGAACTGGTTCACCCTGGTCGGCTGCACACCTGGGACACCTGTCTCACTGTAACTCGTTGGATATTTCTCATAGTCCAGAGTGGAGTCTCTCCACCAGTGCTGGCTGTGGCTTTCAGCCTGCTCTCTTCTAGCAAAGCTGCTTAGTCCTTAAAATGTAAGGAGTTGGTTTTCAGCCAGTCAGCAGCAGGGGTGGTAGAGACAGAATTAAGCAGGGCATTCTGCCCAGTGCTAGCAAGGGTCCCATCTTAACTCGTTCAATATGGCAGCTTTGGTTGGAGCTTCTCTCTGTCTTACCCCCTCTTCTGCCTGCTCCCTTCTTTCTGGTCACCAGTCACCTGATAAACTACTTGAGTCCTGACCTCTGAAGTTGTTTTCAGGGATTCCTGAACAAAAAAGACAGGGTCCTTATAATGTATTCAACTCTGAGTTGCACCCCAGGAGGCACCAAGGAACTGCTATTTCATTTCACTCCCCTCTCCTCCCCCCTAGGAACTATGGATTTCTTTTTCTTTATGAGGAAAAAAAGAAGAAAATGGCTCCAAGGCCTGAACTCTCTAAAATATTAACAATCCATAGAATGTTGACTAGGTGCCAGGACTGGGCTAAGCTGGTTTGCCCAATGTTATGGTTTGAGTGGATCCCCAAGAAACATATTGGAAACTTAATTCCAATGTACCAGTGTTAGGAGGTATTTATATTAAGAAAGCTTCACTTCCTCTCTGCCTCTCTCCCTTCCTTCTGTCTTCTTTCCTCCCTACCTCACCATCCCCTTATCCTCTCTTGCTCTTTTCTCTTCAGTCATGAAAGATGCAACAGAAGGCCCATGCCATATGCCAGCCTCTGGATCTTGGATTTCTCAGTTGCTAGAATTATGAAGGAATACATTTCTTTTCTTTATATATGCCCTGGTCTGTGGTATTCTGTTATAGCAGTGCAAAGCTGACTAACATACACAGATTATCTCATTAGTTCCTTGGCAGCTTCCTGGGAAGACTGATACCAGTAGTGCCTCCCTGTGGAAAGAGGTAACTGACTTTTGAATGTTATACTTATATATGGTAGGGTTCACATTTGTGTAATGGGTGACTTGTACCCAATCTCAGAGCTCCTGAGTGGTGAGACAAGAGAGCCTATTAGTACACTAGTTATGGAAGCCCCAAATCACAGGGCTCTTAAGACATCTCTTCATCCCATGCACCTGAAAAAGGCTTCCCCTCAACTAAGAGTGTGGGTTTATATTCATTGCCACCAAATCTCATCTTTTAAGACATAGCTCATTTCAGGATGTCAGGCTTTTGTGACCCTATTTCAGCTCTCATATAATTAAGTCAGAGTTAGTTAGCTGCGATTTCAGCAGTATAGTATATATTGAAGTCACCTAGCTCATGGTGTTTAGTCAGGTAGTTCAGTCCTGGCCAGTGATTCAGGGACAGAAATGATATGCATGCTTCTTGGTCTAATTTCCCTTGTCATCCAAGCCTCCATTTGCTCTCTTTCCCTATCTGCTAAGCATAAGAGAATTCCTGAGAAGGCAGCAAATGGAAAACTGAAGGTACAAGGCTCTCAGGCTTCTGAGTCACTGTGTGGATAGGTGCTTGTTGAATACGGTGTAGCCATAGAACTTTGCAAGAGTGATAAGTAGACTTCTCTGTTAATAAACTACTAAGATCTATTAAACCATTTATGATTACCATGGATCAACAAGGCACCTTTTGTTTGTCCTTTCTTGTAGGTTTATTATGTCCATAATGTGGATTTTTATGGTTTTGGAGACTTGATGCTAATCATTTAGGAGATGCTGGGAACCATAGGGAACTGCCAGACTTGGCAGAGGTAGCATGAGCAAATGGCAGATGTGGGATGCAGCTTACAATAGACAGTGTGAGCTCATGCAAAGGTCTTTTGGCAAAGGCTTCCCTGTCCATTTGTTCACCTGATAATTGCCACAGCAATGAACAGATCCTAAAAGGACCTAACAAAAAATAAATAAATAAGCTCACTTTGAATCCAGAGAGTTCTGAGGACTTGCTCAAAGCCCCACAGTGGGCTGACAGCAAAGCTGAGTGACATCTTTGGTTTTTGTGGGTGACTCAAGGTCGCTTGAAGAACATTCCCTTTCTAACATTTATTGCTCGACTGGTTCATCCAGGTCACCTGAATCCTTCAAGTCCAAACAGTGGCTTTCCTTTCTGAGTGACCCTAGAATTCTAGCAGCCATGAAAACAAAGGCCTGTCTCCTGGCAATGGCTTCAGCCCATGACCAAGCCCAAAGACCTGCCTAAATGCTACCAGTGGAGAGAGAATTAACATATTTCCTTATTGCTAGGAAACAGAAGTTCAGTAATTATATTACACCTAATAAAAGACCCTGGTTTTCAGACTTTTACATTTTTATCTGCAAATATTAGCTTTCCCGTTGAAGCAGCTTGCTTTCAACCTCTTGTACTTTCAATGTTTAATTAAAAGTCTCCCAGAACTCATTATCTTCTGCCCTCCAAAAGCTGGCTAAGCACAAGCATTCTTTGGCATTGTAGCTCTTTCCTCTTAGATGTTCTTTCGTGTAACTCACTGAAGCCACGCTCTGAAACCCAGAATCTGGGCAGGTTTATCAGTGTTCTGGTGCTAGCATATGCTAGAGATAAGAGCTGAACACCTGCAACGCTCGCCTGGACAAAGGGGATGAAGATAACAGTTCAGTTCCTCTTAGCATCTTGCAAGGATTGGATGAGATCCCACAACCTGGCACATACCACATAGTCAGTAGGGGTTGCAATACCTGTCCCCCCCCCCATGTCTACTATGGAAGTACAACTCCAAGAAAGGAAAGTTTTGCAGGTGGTTTCAGCGGGTATTATTGAGAGACTTACCACATTCCTTTTCCTTTACTATTTTAGCCCACAGTTGTTCAACTTTTGCTTGCAAGCACCTGCTTCTTTCTTAAGGGCCCCATTCTGGCTTAAGACTTGGCTTTGCCTATGTCCAGAAATGTCAGGGTTTCATTTCCCCTGGGTAACCAAGTTCGCAGAAGAATTCAACTCCAGCCACCTACATTATCAGGTTGATAATGTGACTTTTCCACATGTTCTTTTCCTTGTCTCATATTCCCTGTCCTTGACCAACACTGACACATAACCTACAGAGCATGAATCTTTAACCTTGGCTGGGTCTGCTTGCAAGAGAACTTAAGAGCAATACCTGTGCATTCCTATGTATCTATGTATTCTAGACTGGACACTGAATCAGATCTGTGAATTCTACTTCTACTCTGTTTCAACACAAAGAGTTTTCTTCTTTCTGGACAGAAGCATGCCTCAGGTGGTCATTAAGTCAGAACATGTTGCTGAGATGTGAGCAAGGACATTGGATCCATGACAGTCATGGAGAAAAGGAGCAGAGATTATGAGAACTTACCATGGCAAATGGTCACATTACATACAACACTGCATCAGATGACATTATAAGGCAATGGAACAAATTTAGAGTTACTGACAGGGTCAATCCTGGCGAATGGAAACACAGGGTATGCTAAACCATCTTTGTGCTTTTTGGTAATTAAAAAAAAAAACTCTCAGGAATGGTAAGATGGCTCTGAGAGCAAACACACTTGCCACTAAGCCCGATGGCTTGAATTAAATCCCTAGGACCCACAGGGTGGAAAGAGAAAATGGACTCCTGCAAGGCATTTGCTCACCTTCACTTGTGTGCCTTGTCATGTGCCCACCCCAACAAATGAATAAAATATAATTTAAAACAATGAACAATATTGCTAATAAGATAAAAATATATGTACACACACAGACATATAACAGAAAATAAGAAACATCTAAACTCAGTAAGGTAAGTTTTTTGCTTAGAAACTAAAATAATTAAATTCTAGGTAAGAATGGAAAGAAATTTTAAGAGTTAGAACAGAAATCAATAAAATTGAAAGTAGAAAAATAGTTCAATAAAACCAAGAGCCTTATGAAAAAAATCAATAAAATTTGTAGTTCTATCTAGTTGAAAATACAAAATATTAGAAAATATAAATTATTGGAATAAAAAAAGAAAGAAGGGCCATACCATCATTAAGATAATAGTGAAAGAATATTATTACAATCTTATGCCCATAAAGTTGACCACTCAGATGAAATAAATCACTTCCTTTGAAGACATAATTACCAAAAACTCAATCAAGAGGTAAATAATATGGATAGGTTTATATCACTGCAGAAATAAAATCAATAATCAGTATTCTAAAAGAGGAATTGATAACCTTGGAAGGAGTACAGAACTCAGGTGAATGCATTAGTGAGCTGCACAAGCATTTGATAAAGGATCATATCACTTCTCTGTAGTCTTTTCCAGAAAATGGAAAGAGCAGGGATATTTCTTAGCCTGCATCATAATATCAGTATTTTCCTGATACCAAAAGCAGATGGGGAAGTTAAAGTTTCCTACTACAAAGTAGTATCTCTCATGATATTGGTTGCAAAAACTCCTCAATAAAATAAAAGCAAGCCAAATTCAACAATATAGAAAAACTAAAATAATGACTGGGTGAGATTTGTCCCAAATCTGCAAGGACAAATCAGTGCTCAAAAATCAATTAATATACTTCATGATGTCAATAGGCTGAAGAAGGAAAAAAACATATGATTATCTCAACAGGTGCAGAAAAACTCTTGACAAGCTAGGAATAGAAAGGAATGTGGTAGAAACATCCTTTAAAAATCTATAGCTACTGTTATATTTATCATACTTATCATAGGCAGCTACCAGGTAAAGGAGGCAGAACATTCTGTGGGTATGTGAGAACAGCTGCCGTCTGTCTATTCTGTCTGCTATGGCGGAGATTCGGGGAGGTACATGAGTACCTTACTGTCTACACCAGCTCCCAAAGAGGGGCCATCTTTTCATATTGCTTAGAGATAGTGACTTGAAAATCATCAGGTCTCACTGTAATAAACTAACTCACTCACTCTCTCTCTCTCTCTCTCTCTCTCTCTCTCTCTCTCTCTCTCTCTCTGTGTGTGTGTGTTTTGTGCACATTTGAACACCGAGGGCACCGTGCCCACCAAGGGCAGAAGAAAGCATCACATCTGCTGAAGCTGGAGTTATAGGCTGTTGTAAGCCACCTGATGTGGGTGCTGGGAGCCAAACTGAGGTCATCTGGAAGAGCAATGAATGCTCTTAACCACTGAGCCTTCTTTCTACCCCCAAGGCTACCTTTCAAAATTCCATTACTTAAAAAGTTATTTAACTCTTATCAGATGCCTCTTGTAAGTGGGAAGACAAACATTTTCTCCATAGCTGAGTTCCAGATGCCCAGACTCTGGGGAAATTTACAATTCTGCTTATTTCTTCCCTTTAAGATTCATCTCTGAATCAAAGAGCACACTGGGTCTATCCATGCCAGAGCCTTGTAGAGAAAACCACTGTGCTCTCACTGGCTGGCTGGAGTACATGGACTATTATGTTGAAAACACAGATGGCTGCAGCAATGGCTTAACCAGTTAGCTTCCATTAGAGACAATCTGTGGTGGCTTTTGTTAGCCAACTTGATATACTTGGGAAGAGGGAACCCCAAATGAGGAACTGCCTCCATCAGGTTGCTCTGTAAGCCTCTGCAAGGACATTTTCTTGATTGCTATGAATGTAGATTGACCCTGAAGACTAGTGGCAGTGCCATCTCTAGGTAAGGCAGGCTGGGGCTATGTAAGAAAGGAATGTGAGCCTGGGAGCAAGCCAGTAAGTAGGACTCCTCCATTACATTTCTGCTTCAAGCTCCTGCATTAGATTCCTACCTTGGCTTCCATCTATGGTGGAACATATATATATATATCTCCTCTCCTCCTCAAGTTGTTTATGATCAGCATTTTATCACAACATCAGAAAGCGAACAAATACATTACTCCAAAAGAGAGATGGTAGCATCGTGTCATACTTTGAAAAAATCCAAAGCTGGACTCATTGGCTCAGGTGATAAATACACATCTATTGAAGGACAAGACAAGCTCTTGTAAGTAGAATGAAGGAAAGATAACCTTTTGGCTACTGCCAGGAAAACTAGTCTGTTCCATATGTTCTAAAATAGGAGATGACATTACTGTGTGGCACTGACAAGATGGAATGGAGACTTTCCTTTCTGATGCGCAGTTGCCGTTTTCTTCAACCTGCATACATAATTTTCTAATTAGGCATTAGTTTAGATTTATTTTTTCTAGTAAAAATGAAAAGAGGGTTTTAATTGTAAATACTTTCAGGTAGGACTGTATAATCTCTTTATACTATAATTAGCCAAGAATAAATAAGCAGCCAGAGACACCTGTGTAGCTCACTATAGCATGTGGAGCAACAGAAAGAATGGTAGTTCCCACACTACACTATAGGTACTATGAACAGCTGGCCTCTGTATCTTTATAAACAAGTCATGGGTTCCCCTGAAAATGTCATTTGTCACAGTAAAGACCAGGCTTCTATAAAGTTCTCCGTCATATCCAGTGCTAGAAATGTTATTTCTACAGTATAAATGTTTGCGGGGTGCAGGTGCTGAGGTAACCCCAGGCATGTTTTCTAATTACTTTGTATTATGTGCTCAGTCATAGGCTTTCCTTTTCATACTTTGTTCAGCATTCTGCTCCTCTCTAAAAAGCACTCCAGACCCTCACAATGGGTGATCAGAAGGAGCCAATGGTATCCAGGTTTGTGGGCTTCTACGGGAGAGGTAAGTTCTGGTATTCCTTAGTTTCTCTGCCCACAAAAATACCATATGTAAGGATTTCTGCCTTTCACTATCTGTATTTGGATACTTTGGTACCAGAGTTCTTGTAGACTCTGGGAGGAACTGTCAGCCTCAGGGTCAGCAATCCCTAAAGACAATGAACAATTTGCCTAGAAGTGAACTGTTAAATACAAATCAACCAACCCTGAGCCCACACTGTAACCACTTTCTGCCTGGATTTTCACATTTCATATTGGGCTACTATCCACCTGGTCTGAACTAGATACCAAAAAACCTATGGTGGTATTGTCCTATGCCCCAGAGTTACAATAGCTGTTTAAGCCACGACCCATCACCTGCCCATTCTACCTCATCTGTCTCTTCCCATGGACACCACAGTAAAGGCTTTCCCCAAAGTTCTTCCCAATGACCAACTCTGGTTCTGTCCTGTGTGGCCCCAAATGGCATATGCCATTCTTGGAACTGTGAGTAACACACTATTTGTTCAGTGGTGGTCATCCTATTTGTTGCCCTGCCATACCTTGAATTTCCTATTAACGCAATGTGCTTCAAGACAAAATTGCCATCTGAGTCACTTACTATTCCAGTTAGGTTTCTATTGAGGTGATAAACCTCATATCCAAAAGCAGCATGGGGTGGGAGGTATTTCAGCTTACAGTTGTGTTCCATCATAAATGGAAGCCAAAATAGAACTCAGGCAGGGCTTAAACTGAAACAGAGACCGTGAGGGAACACTGCTTACTGGCTTGCTAGCCATGGCCTACTCAGTTTGCATTCTTATGCATTCCAGGACCATCTGCCTTGAGGTGGTACTACACACAGTGGGATCTTGCCTACATCAATCATTAATCAAGAAAATGCCCACAGGCCTGCTGAAAGACCAGACTAATAGAGGTACTCTCTCCATTGAAGTGCCTTCTTCCCAGACAACCCAACGTCAAGTTGACAAACCGCGAAGCAGCACACTCACCAGATTCCATAGCATGCCCATCCCAGAGTCAGCAGAAACCTTTTTATGGCTTCATTTTTTTTTTTTTTTAATATTTCTTCTCAAAGAGGGACAGCAACCATTGTGACTGAATAATCAAAAGAAGCAAAGCAATGAAGATAAAAGTTTAATAGTCTGCATGATGTAGAAAATTTACCTAAAGTGACCCAGGTTTAGTCATTGCCCAACTCAAATGAAAAAGGTGTGTTTTCCCTATGGAGCATTCATTAAAACCACTGCAAGCATGATTTCTGAAGATCTGTGGATTTTGTAAGCTCATTAGTTTGTTGGAGAGCATTCTGTGATTTGACCCAGTTTCAATTCCCAAACTCTGAAAATAAAACATAAATATTTTATGCACAAGAATTTGGTCATCTATCATTAGTCTGCTGGAAAAAAAAAATACAGGTGCTGTTGCCCCACAAAGAACCTGTAATGTTCTAGGTGATATGTCCTAAAGAGGAGGCAGAGTCCATTTAGTCTTGAAGGAGGTAATTTCCTAGAGAGATAGATTTTGGTATCTGAGAAAACATCTGGCCCTTAATTGAAACTACCTGAAAAACAGAGCTATGCCACTGACTTTAAAGTTACATAAGATGAGGACCATTACAACCACCATCATCCATAGAAGGATCATGGGGAACTCTAAACATTCATGTGAATTTTCACATTTCACAATTTCCAGCAGTAAATTTAGAGCAGAGTTTTAATGTGATCCAGTGGACATGTGCTAAATAATAATATATCTGGCAATGAAAAGCAGGCAAAGTGGTCTTCCTAGCCAAGGTCACACAGCTGAGCAGCTCTCTGTGGTAACCAGTCCATGCTCTCTATCTAGTGAGAAGAGATGGAAAGCATAGGATGGAAGGTCTCTGGCTGTCCTTGTTGGCTTTGGTTGCTAATTTTGTTATGAATGTCTTAGGGTTGAGAAAGGCAAGGTAGCTGTGGAATCTGATATTGGGTTGAAATTCTCCTTGGGATCCCTAAATGCATAGGGACACAGAGAATAAGCTCAACAGGCCAACTGAAAGATGAGCAGGGGATAAACAACGGAATAGTTAAGAAATATTTGGGGGTGTTGTTTTTCTTCTCTGATGAATTGGGCCTTTGAAATGTCCACTGTTTGGTAGGAAGGTTGCTAAGAGAACATATAAATATCATGTTATGAAAATGATGTAGAATAATTGTTCTCACAATACCTGTCTTGGGGTTTGGCTTTTGCTAAAGACTGTGAGTGCAAACTCTTTGACATTTCTGTGACCTCAGTCACTTCTCCCTTTGGCACTGCATGACTTTTGCTCAGCTCAACCAGATACCAGGTGAAGCAGGGATTTTAATGCATCTCCCCTCAGACAGTTCCCTGTCACAGCTTGATCCCATGGTCCTCGGTGTTGGCAGTAGAATGCCGCATGATGCCCAGCTGGACACAGAGAGAAATATCCTTGAATCCAGACAAACAGCAGATTCTGTGTCGAATGATTATTTGACTGCATTTGCCTTCTTATGTTTGTTCAAAGCAAGCCTTTTCTTGAGTGAACCTCCAATTTCCTGTTTGCAGTCTGAGACCTACTGCTGGCTGGAACTGTGTTGCATCTTTCTTCTTCTCAGTTTCTTCATGGGCAGTTTCAGGGGAATCAAAGCAAGGAGGCTCCAGCAGCTCACCTTGCAGGTAACAAACATCTCACCCATGGGCTAAGGATCAAGAAGCTCATAGGCCTATGGATGAGGCATTTCTAGCCATGCTTGAATGGGCAGGCCTTACTGAGAGCTCAGGGACTTTCTAGTGGTCTTGCCGAACATTCCCTAGACTTCACTTCCATCCCAAAGGGATGCTTCCAGAAGATCAACATTGTCTCCTGCTCCCTCTTTTCCTCAAGATCAGACAATAAGGTGGCTGGCCATTTCTCCACACCTTCCTCAGCTCCTGCTGCCCTTTATAGGCAGTTCCCTAATAAAACCATTATGTATTTCATCTTGTATTTGTATCTGCTCCTTAGAGGACTTGAACTTGCAGAATGGATGGTCTTACAATGTCAAATAGAGACCAGACAAAAGACACAGCTGACATCCTCAATACCCCATTCTACTGGACAACCAGCCAGTTAAAACCTTCACCGACTACAGGAAGATGGTTCTATGGTCCTACCCCAAAGTTAGCAATAATTGCTCCATTTATTTCTAGCAAAGATGGCAGTAGCTGGGCTGAGGTTCTGAGGGTAGGCAGAAGTAGAGGGTATAATCCTGTGGAGACTTCACTACTGGCCAGGGTCAAATCAGAAGGATCGAGTGCTGTGGGGCAGAACTCTTTCCTTCCATCCCCCTCTTTCCCTCCCTCAATTCACCCTCCCTCCTTCCCTTCCTCCCTCTTTCCCTCTGTATGTGTGTATACATGTGTGTCTAGGTGTACATGTGTGGATACACATGCAAATGCATTGTGTATCCACATCTGAGCATGCAGGTATCACAAGTGGCTTGCATGTGTATACATACACGTGAGTGTGTGCCTGTGTGTGTGTGCATTGTGTGGTCACCACCTGAGGCAGGAGCATCTCTAGGGAGAAGAGCTGCCATCATGGATCAGCTGTGTGTTTATGCACTACTTTCCCCATTATCATTCTCCCTGAAGGCTACAAAAATCCTTCAGCACAGGTTTAGGTTTTAATTTCCACCCAGATGAATTGAGAGAACAGCCCCTCCTTGTTACTCTTCATTCCCTCCACTACCTCCTCATTCTCTCTAGCCACTCTTGCTCTCCCTCACCGTCAACTTCCCTCCTTCCTCTATGTTCCTTCTTTTTGGCAACAGACCCCTGGTCTGACTGCAATGGCACATATGCTGAGCTGGGGGGGGGGGATCTTCTCGTACTTACTCACCTTCTCAGCTTCAGTCCTGCTTGCTCTGTTCTGTGACCCCCAATGCACTCAAGGTGCCTTTGGCCATGTCCGTAAAGCTACTGCTTGCAGAGACCCCCAGTCCAGAGGCAGGCTTTACCTCAGCCATGGCTGAATCTTAGCTGACAGGCTGCATATAGTGTGAGGGGAGGTGAAGTGATGCTACATATCCCTGCTCTGCTTGTCTCCACCAAGCCTCTGCTCCCACAGCATCCTTGCAGAATGCTCCAGGCAGCTGGAAGGTGGCTCTCTCACTGTCCTTGACTCCATTTAACCACTGTCTGCCCATCTAAGTGTTTCTGAACCTTGAGAGCAGAGGGTGTCAACCTTCCTAATGCTGCAACCCATTAATATAGTTCCTGATGTTGTGGTGACCCCCAACCATAAAATTATTTTCATTGCTACTTCATTACTGTAATTTTGCTACTGTGATGAAGCATAGTGTAAATATCTATTCCCTGATGGTCTTAGATGACCCCCTCCAAAGGGGTTTTTCCAGCCATACATTGAGAACTGCTGCTCTAGAGGTGAGAGATTTGCTGCGAGGAAATTCTCGGTGCTTTAGGGTGACATATTTTGAAAACAAATGATGAGTTTCTAACCAGGGTCATGGAAGATGTGTTATATGGGTTAGTTAAAAATAAAGACAGAGAGGCTGGATGGCTGATCAGCAGTGACCATAGAGTTCCAATAGCCTCGAAGAAGCATATGTAGACCTGAAGGCCAGGGGGAGTATTTACCTAGCAGGTCAGCAGGGTGTTGAAGGCAATATTCTGAGAACCTTGCTGTCAAGAAAAGGAAGCAAAATACTAAAAGGACACAGCAAATTCCAATCTAATTCCCATAGTCTTACCTGTGAACATGCCTCTCTCCTACACTGAACTACAGGTAAGAAAGAACAAAGGCCTAGAGCCTGGTGAAACAACAACGAGCATGTCAGAGCAAGTTCTACCTGGGCATTTAATTTACATGACATTCTATATGGTTTTCCCCTCTACTGTTTCCACCATAAACACGAGGGTCACGACACCGTAAATATTGCTTCAGATAACCCTGAGCCAAGATTAAATTACCTTTTCTTGGAAGTTGTAGGTTGAACACAGGAAACCTGTCATGTTTATATTTCAAAAGGGATCAAATATTGAGCGCTTTCTATGGGTCAGCTTAATAGAGACAAAAGTGGACATGGTGGGGACAGTGAGGTGCTTGCTTTTGTCCATATCTCTTCCTGCATTCAGTAATCTTCAGAGAAATGAAACTTTTTGATAACAACCGCAGCTTATCAGTGGGCAGTCATTTCAGATTTTTTTTTTTTAAGAAAAATAGTGTATTTCCAGGCTCAGCTAGATATCTCGGTAAGTAAAGATGTCAGGCAAGCCTGACAGCTTGAGTTCACTCCCTGCCTCACATGCTGGAAGGGTCAAACTGCTCCTGAAAGCTGTCCTCTGACCTCTACACATGGATCACAGCAGGTACATGGCACCACAAATAAACAAATGAGCAAATACATACAATAATGCTTAAAAAAAAATATTGTATTTCCCTTTAAAATTCCAGAGGGAGATGAAGAAAACACTGGAGAGGAGAAAGTACCATGTGATCAATCTAGCTGAGGGGATCAACAGCTGATGCTCAGGACCTTGTCTGATCTATAAAATCTCCCCAGGGTTCATGGGCTTTTGAAATCTCAAAGCCCACCATCAGTGACACACTTCCTCTAACAAGGCCACACCTCCTAATCCTTCTAATCCTATCGAAGAGTTCCACTCCCTCATGACTCAGCATTCAAATATGTGAGCCTATGGGGGCCATTCTTATTCAAACTACTACAAGGTAGCAAAATTTTTGCTGATCCCTAAAATGTGTCCACTGAAATGAAAGGTGTGCTTGAATGCCCAGGCCCACCTTTTGCTAAGAACATGAACTGCTCTCCAGAAAATAAAAATGTCCTCTGATAGAAGATAGGGGCTCTCTGTCTAGGGAACTTGACAAATATCACAGGACCATGATAAGAGAAGATTCCCTCTCTTGGAGACCCCTCTGCCTCTGGTAAATACTTCCTTCCAAGAAACATCTTTGTCTTCCCTAGGATTTTTTCAGAATGGGATGTGAGAAAGTGGGACATGAGGAAAGGTGGGGCTTTAAACAAAAAGCATCATCAAGAATAGCCCCATGAAGGTCCTATGCAGCAGCCCATTTCCCAGTGATTCAACTGGGACCAGAGCTGCACTGCCTGCCCCTGAGTGGAGTACTATAACACATGTGCCCTCCTAAAAACTAGGAAACAAAGTCAGTTAATTTTTAATGGTGCTGGGTTACATCTTCACTTGATGGGTTCGTCCATCATTCTTCAGTCCTCTAGCTGTTTCTTCCAATGAGATGTTCCTAGGCTTAAATAAAGAAGTATCCTTGTTCATCTGAGAGAAATAACCCAGTGCACTGATAGTCCTGTGCTGGGCCTGGAGATTTCGTTAATTACTAACCTAATCCACTAGCACTGCCTTTAGTGCCCTCTCCATGGATGGTCTCCATGGTGCCAGCCCTACTCTATTTTGTATGCAGGCTTCTGAGAATCTGTTCCCCAAAGTCTGCATGTCCAGACTGAACTCATTCTAGTACCTGTGTGTGTATGTGCACACACACCCATGCACTTAAATAGACATATATACAAAGACATATGTACACACACACACACACACACACACACACAGTAATGATGCACATAGCACAGATAGAAACAAATAACTGCACATGAACTCAGAGCCACGAACAGACAGACATCCATGCCTGAATATACACAGAGACATATACATGGAATGTGTCTCCTCCTTCCTTTTATCTCCCATCTTAACTTGGGGCCCAAATGGCCTCTTTACCTTACCCTAACACCTGGTTAGTCTTTTTATTCCCTTGTCCCTTTCTCCTAGAAATCCCACTTTTCCTTTGTCTTTCTGTTCTTTTCTCCAATCTAATCAACAGCACAGCTTCTAACCCAGCTCTCTGCTTCCCTCCCTACTACCACCAGGAGCCTGGCAACCACCTGGACAACAGCAGGGCCTCCTGAACCACTACTCCCCTATGCCTGACCCCATTTCTTCTCAAGACCACACTGTCAGAGAGAGCAGTGCAAATCCAAGTGGCCTAACCTGTACGGACGGGAATGTAGCAACAACTCACAGAATTGCACATGCCTTTATCTTTCAGCAGAGCAATCTCATTTTCAGGAGTTTATCCAGAAGATGCATATCCACACGTTGAAATAATTCACTACAGTATTATTTGTGATAGAAAATTATTGGAAATAACCCAAATTCTCATTGCTAGGAGATAGGTTAGGGGCATAATTTAATGTAGTATTGACTTTAGAAATATAAGTATTTTCAAAGAATAATATTAAGATAGCCCCCCTCAAGTAATAAACAATTGAATTTAATTGTTCACATTTATAACCACAGACGTAAGTAACATAGTTCTTAATTAAACACATTGAACCTATAGCAGGCCATAGTCTAAAAGGGAGAGAAATATCACACTCTTACATTGTTACTGTTGTTAGTATTGTTACTAACACAGTCATCTTGGAGGACTCCATGCATATTATAGGATAGAGTGAACAAATACATATATGAAGCATGTGTTCATACCTTAATACTTCTGAATCAATATAGAATAGGAGAGAAGGGAGAATAACCTTTAATTTTTGTTAATGACGTAAATTTTTCAGGTTTTTTTTTCTTTTTTCTTTTCCTAGACAGGGTTTTTCTGTATAGCCCTGGCTGTCCTAGAACTCACTCTATAGACCAGGCTGGCCTCAAACTCAGAAATCTGCATGTCTCTGCCCCCCAAGTGCTGGGATTAAAGGCATGTGCCACCACTGCCTGGCAAATTTTTCAGTATTTAAAAAGTAGATATCCCTAAGACTTTCTACTCAAATATCCTGAAGTGAGGACATTTCTGTAACCATGAATACAGTAGACACCTGGACCTTAGTTTTCAAGGTCAATTTCCAGTGGAGATATTGGGTTATTCTGAGAAGTTAACTCAAACCTAGATCAGAAAAGTACAGAGCAAGGCAAAAAGCCTGGATGTATTCAGAGCCAAAGAGGGGCATAGAAGCTGTCTTTGAAGGGCTCAATCTGGGGCAATGTGAGTATATAGAAGCCTAACAATGTCCTTAAATTGGAGTCTAGTGTAGCAAATAAAAGATGAGTCCATGAATCTACAACAACAATTTTAAGGGGTGTGTTGGGAGATTTTTCTCTACAGAAGAATTTCAAGCAGCAAATGGAACAAAAGTATTGAATTGCCCTTAATTAGAAAGGTTCAAATGCATCTTTAAAGAGGAGAGACTATGGCAACACAGCCAAGTGAACCACTTAGCACAGCAATTTGGAGACAAAATAGGCATCATGAGTGCTTTACTGTGGTACAACAGGAAGGATATGCTCTCTTTTACACAGCCCCTTTGCCAAAAATATTTAACATACCCTAACTGTGAGAAAATATGCATACATCAATACTATGGGGTGCTCTGCAAGCTAACTTTCTGCTATTTGTTTGGGTTTTTGTGATGCTGGGGATCAAACCCACATGTTCCATTTGGTTGGCAAGTGCTCTATCACCACTGGCCTACATCCACCCTCCAACCTTTAAACATAATATTAATTTGAATCAGGATCTTACTGGATTGTGTGGTTTGGGATTGCAGACTGGGACCACAACATCATGCTCTGAAATGGTAATGTCAAAAACAAAACAAACAACAACAACAACAAAAACAACAAGAAAACCATGGGAGACTATTCTATACTAAGAGATAAAAGCCAGTGTCCCAAATGTAATGTCTTTCTTGGCCAACTCTAGATAAAGAGTAAGAGAGTTAAGAAATCCATTTAGATAACTCTTGGTCCCATAGGAAATCCAGTCCAGAATGCATTTAAAATGTCAGAAAGCAGAAACAATATAATATCAAATGTTTGATTCCACAGGCGTGACAATCACAATGTGCTTATGTGAGACAATGTCCTTTCTCCCTATTAATGGATATTCAAGAATTTAGTCTTGATACCTATAACCTACTTTCAAAGCTTCTGAAGGAAAAAAAAAGATAAAGACAATCTGGTATGTGCTAACAAGTCGGAAATCCATGTGAGGGGTATACAGTTATTACTGTAAGACTTTTGTGGACTGGACGTTTCAGAGTGAAGAGGTGGGGCCAGTGCTAATGCAGGGCCTTTGCTCTTTAACAGACAAAATGATGGTCCTGTGAATTTCATCTATTTTCAGTTCTTACCTGGGTAACATCTATGCATCCCCCTTGTACCTTTTGGCCCAACCACACCCAGCTGGCTGCTGTTTCTCACCACACTGTGCCCATCTTCCTCTCTCTCCAATGGCTCAGTTATTTACATCCACCATTAAAATTTCTTCCTTTTCCTACTGTCTCTTTTCATGTAGACTCACTCCAGACAAAAGTCTCTATGAGACTTTTCTGTATATCATTGCCTCCCCACTCAAGGCTCAAGCACTTGCTGCTGTTACATCAGGTACTAGTTTGTGTTTGAAGCAAACTATGAACATACTCAACAATGTTATCCTCTAGTAACCAGTAAGATCTCCAGGTAGAACTTGCTTACATTTGTGACTGTACTACTACTCTGATGTACATTCTGTGGGACTCACCTGACAATCACCTACAGACAGTGGGCCCTGTCTTCACACAATGTCTGGCCTTCTGTTCAGCAGCAGCCCAGAAGTGACCTCCAAATAATGAGGGGAAAGAGACTCCTGATTCTTTGGCCCAGGATGGGACAATTCCAAGTTGTGTTTATCACAGTCTCTTAGAAGTCTCCAAAGGGATTGAGACCCACCTGCCTATTGAGAAAATCTTGCCCACTCACTATGAATTCCACTCACTATGGGGACAGAGAGGAATGTCACTGATCATGTTGCCCTGCCTAGATAGCAGGATTATGTTTCTCTTGGTGCTTGCCTTGGGCTAAGCTCTGAATGATGCTATTGTTAATTGTAACTACTTAACTCTCAAATACCAACACAATTCAGTGCCCAAACTCAAACAGAAATGGAAGTACTGGAAGCTGTGAACACACTTGCACCAAACCTCTTGCTGCTCAGACCCATCAAAACCTCTGGGTTGAGGGGTATTTTTCCTTTGGTTACTCTTTGGGAAAGAAGCAAGCTATAAGTCTGGAAGCGGCTCAATTGCATTTTCTTCTGTCCTATTGACCATAGCACCTCTTTCAGCCTCAGAGGCCCTTTGTCACTTGGTACTGTTGTTGACTGGTAGCTTGCAGTTTCCATGGTTAGGATTGTATGGACCAGGCAAGAAAAGATGGAGGAAGAAAGATGTTTGGGTTCTCAAGTGTTTCTCTCACATAGAGTCTGGCTGACTTGCACATAGTGGAAGAAATAGAATACTCTCTTCTCTGCTAAAGTAACTTCCTGTGGCTCATAACACAGAACTGCTTTTAGCCATTTTAGCTGAATGTGGAGCAAAAGCTTCTGTTGTAAGTTCCCTGCTCATGTCCATGGTTCATTTGCTAATATACCCATTTTATAAATGTAGAAACTGAAGCCAGAGGATTTGAAGAGATATGGCTGGTAAGCAGGCCTTTATGGGTAGGAGATGACAAGTGTTATCAACCACCACTATTCAATGACACAATGTCATTCTACTTAAGAGCTGCAGGCAAATGCAGTTGCTGACATTTCCCTGTGTGGAGTCTCCTCTTGGTTCCGTGGGGCTTTATAAGAAGTGAGAAATTCCTCCTTGATTGGGAAAATAATACTTGCTTACAAGGTAGACTCTCTGCTTAAGCATTTTGAACTTTCTTAGGAGTGTGTCCTTGCTCATTAGGTTGCTTGGAGGCACTTTTAAAGCTCCATGCCAGGACGCACTGCAGACCTGTTAGTTATCTTTCTCACTCTGGAGAGGAAGCAGAGGAATCAGTGGTGTTTTGAAGTCTCCTGGTGTCCTAATTGTGCAGCCAGTGTCTGTGATTACCGTCAGCACTTTCACCAAAGCTGCCTGGACAGGCTCAGGATTAGATCTGATTAAGAGCTGGCTGCAAAGGATGTTGAACTCTGGAGGGCAGCCCCAGTCAGAATCCAGGCCCCTGCTGGCACACTGAGCATTAGAGTCCCATTTCTTTATGGAATACTCTGGCTCCACACATCAAAATCTCCTCTTTTCTAATACATGATATATACATTTATCATAACTGGTAAGTGCTCAATATAGGCAGGTGCTTCCTCTCTCCCCAAGTTCCAAATGTGAACTTTATGGAAGACCCCAAAAGTGATTTAGTGTAGCAGTTACATACTTAGAGTTGGGGCTACATTGGTGTGGTTCTGTTATGAGCCCTGTCATGAACTGGCTGGATACGAGAGACTTTGACTTGCCTACAGTCAATTGGATCCAGTCTACACATGATCCCTGGCCAGTGAACATGCTAAGTAGTACACTAAGAATGACTCTTAAGTAATTGTGGCAACTCCTGTTTCCTTGCCTCTGTATGAGAAAACACCAAGTCATGTTCCTTACAGATGCCCAGAGGTCTCAGAGGACTGAGCCCCAGCTGCCTACTGCAGGAATTCCTCCCTAAAATCAGTGCATCTTGATCAGCTTTCTTTTCTCTCTTCCTGCATCCTTCACCTGCCTCCTGGAATGGTTTTCTAGTCCAAGCAAGAAGGAAACTGAAGTAAGCATTGTAAGACCTGGAGTTAATTCCTTAGCCGGTCGACCTCAATCATTAACAAAACATGTACTGACTGAACTGAGGGATGTATGCACATTGCCCCTTTCCAACATGGAAGAAACAATAGAGGGCAGCTATTGGGAAGGTCCGATTTAGCAAGCTACATCTCCATTCCTAGCTCCTTCCCATCTTCTCCCCCAACATGACATGAAGGACAGAAGAAATGACCTATCTGTATAGATGGACAGTGGGCCTCACCTTCTAAGATTTATTTATTTAATATATATGAGTACGCATGTCAGAAGAGGGCATCAGATCCCATTATAGATGGTTGTGAGCCACTATGTGGTTGCTGGGAATTGAACTCAGGAACTCTGGAAGAGCACTCAGTTCCTGGTTTTAAACCTACCTGGTGCACTGAAGTCATTATTTTATGGGATACCGCCATCATTACACTCTGGCTAATAGGAATTGCTCTAAACTGTCTTTGAGTTCTTACTAAACCAGACTCCAATGAGTGTTTTCTTGTTTCATTTGACGCAGTGTTCCACCTTGCATACGTCTTGTCTCAGCCCTCAGATCAACCATTTCTCCAGTGACTTCTGATTCCTTTTAGATGAAATAGTCTATACACAAGGGGATCTTAAAAGTCATGTCCTGGACACTTACGAGCCCTGTCAAAGTAAACAACCCATGGCTGGGAGCAGGATACTTTCTTGTCTTTTATTTGATGATTTCTTCCTGTTTTCTGTTTTGTTTAGGAAACACTTACTTATCTGGATTTTAAGGGTTTTTTTTGTATTTTTTTTTTTTTAAAAACCAGTATTCTAACTTCTCACTGATGTTTTAGTTTACTTTCTAGGAGATTTGGACTTTATGCTGCCACTGTGCTATGGGAGTTTTTGCTATTCTGTCTTCTATTTTCATTGGGTTCTATTGCATCCTCTACTTGTTCCTTTTTTATATCATGCTGTTCATGTTTTTTATATCATGCAGGATATAATAACTTATGTTAGACCCATGATTATAGCTTATCATTTTCTTCCTTTCCTGCTTCTCCTTCTCCCTATCCCTTCTTATCTCTCATTTATCATTTTCTTGATTTTTCTGTGTGTCATCACATCGTCTCTGTTTCCTATAAATTTCTTTCTGTCTTGCTTTTCCTGATCCTCCCCTTCAAATGTCTAGTGATTCTTTGCAGATCACTTATGTTTGAGGGATGGGCTAAAGAGCTGATTGAAAGCTCTGTTTCTATGGAGGAAGAGCCTGTCACCCAGTAGGCTTCATGGAAGAGAGTTCAAACAAGGATTTAGCAGTCTTTCTGGGGACTTCCAAGGCCAATGTTAACGTGTGATTCTTTTCTTGAACCGATAAGTTCCTACCCATCATTTTATGTATGGGGAGCACAGGTCTGGCTTTTACTTCAGGGTGTCATGCTGCAATCTCACCACAAAGAATGAAAATAATTCACTCTCATTTTTGTAGATGGCATGCCTCACCCAGCTCTCTCACCCTGCCTCATACCTGAGTCAGAATGTTCCTGGGTCATATCAGAGGAGGCATCATTACAGATCTCCTGAGGTTAGGGTGGGGCTGGCTTTCTGCATAACATGGCAGGGGAAAGCTTAACATCTGTCTTTGTTCCTAATGAAAAATCAACTGATCCTCGTGTTCTCATCTCTACCCAACTCTTCATGCTGATTTAAAGCATTTATTTAAATGCTTTAGGCTATTAATCAGTTTACCTCTAGCTGGTCCTCCCTCTCCGAAGCATCCTATGAAAGCAGATTTCAACTGTCTCTAGCCCACTGATGAGGTATGACGCTTCCCTCCCATTGATATTCTTTGAAGCTAAGTAGATATTGTTCTTCTCACAGAAATGCCATGGCAATGAGAACCCAGACTCAGAAAACATGGATACATGCTACTTCGGTGTCTAGAATATAATCAAAACCACATTATTGAACCTATTGCCAGTAGCCCACTGCCACTAACTTGGTATTGACATCACAGCTTACAGAATGGACACAACATGCTAGTGCTGAACTTGGAAACTGGAAGAAGCTGCTACTAGAACCAGTCCCTTCTCCCTTTCTCCTGTCCTTGCAGGTACAGGTGAGAATATCTATCTGATTGGCCAAGGTCAAGTGTTCTCACCCTGGGGAGCAGGGAGCTCAGCACTAGCTTTTTATGTGCATGTTGGTGATGAACCAGGTGTTTTACCAATGTGACTACAGTAGGAAAGTCACTCTACTTGGCAGGAATGGATTTAGATGCTGGTGAGCAATACAATGAAAATGGGCCACATGGCTGGAACTGTCTTCTAAAGTGTAACACACTTTTGCCTTGAGAACTCAAGGAGCATATGGATGTAAGATGAGCTCACAGGTAACTGGAATGTGCTTTAACAAAGGTTCAGAAGTAGTTCTGGCTGCTGTCACAGTTAACTCACCATGACAAAGTGTGGAGTCATCTGAAAGGAGAGCCTCACTTGAAGAGTTTCCTAGATCAGATTGGTCTGTGGTCATATTGGTGGAGAATTGTATTGATTTTGAATTGGTGTAGGAGGGCCAGCCCACTATGGGAGTTATAATCCCTAGGCTCATGAACCTGTCCTGTATAACAAAGCCAGTTGTGTATAAGCCCACCTAGCAGCCAGCAATCAACATTCTCCATGGTTCCTGCTGTACCTTCTCTGGTTGTGAAGTGAGCTCCTTGGGTGGAGGTAATGTGTGGGATAGCAAGAAGGCTTGCCTCCAAGTTCCTGTCTTGTGTGTCTTCTTGCCTTTCCTCAACAGCAGACTGTGATCTGGAATTGCAGAAATAAACCCTTTCCTCTCCTAAGACGATGTTGGACATAGTATTTTATCATAGCAGCAGAATGAAACTAAAACAGTTTCATTCAGCAGAGTCTCACCTGACTAGAGATTCAAAGTGGTCACATTTATGATTTCTGGAGTACATATGTATGATACACACATCTCAACTGGAGCCATAAAGGACTGCTATTGTCCCTGATTATACATCTCATAGGTAAGAATCTGCAAGAAATAGGAATTGTCAGGCAAGTGTGCCAAAATAAAGACATGTGCCAAGGGACTATTGGGGCTTTTAGGGTTTAGCTAGGCAATATAAAAGCTTCTTGATCCCTTGTTTTAAATCCTTCAAAATCAGCATTTGTCACATAAAAAAATTTGTCTTAGTTATGAATCATTTCTATGCAAATAGCTCATCTCCCTAGTGAATTCCAAGATGGCAGACATGGGAACTATAACACTCCTGAATCCCTCCTACTTGACTAGACATAGTGTTGGCAGATGCTGCCCATGGAGGTATTTCAGGGCACAAATGAAATTAGAATCTCTCTTCATGAGTGAGATGCATTTCCTTCCACTGCTCCAACAGAACACTTCATAATTACGTAGGGTGGCCTGTCTACACTGAATGTTTTACCAGAGGCAAGCAGAGGCAAGTGGGTGAGTGAGTAGGGGTAGCATGGTAAAATGGTGCTAAAGAAGCGCTTGCTTCAGCTTTAGTTTTCAGGATCTTGTGTGAAAAGACTGTGAAAGGGAAACCTCTAGGTGTTCAATAAAGTTGTCAACAGCATCCAAAATGGGTGTACAAAACCTTCTAGAATACATATCTTAATGCAATTAGAATATTCTCTGTTGTCAGTTCCATATATGACTCTTATTTTAGAAAGTCCTGGACAAATCCTCTTACCATGGCAGGACCATGTGCAGATTGCTCTTGTTGCCTTATAGAAATGGGCGGAAACAGTCCCGGCCCACTACAACATGGGGCCCTGATTCAGCTTCCTAAGATGACTATCACACTGTCATTTTCCTTCTCTATAGTTTTATGGTAGTTAACAATAAATAAAAACAAATGTGTGCTAAAAAAAAAAAAAGAAAGAAAGGAATGACTATTACACATCACTACAAACACCTGACAAGAATCCGCTTACATTTTTTGAGTCTGGAGGGGAAGACTCTATCTTCTCTTCCTCAGGTGTTGAGAGTTCTTGGTTTAGGAAGTATCTCTGTTTCTACTGTGACCTTTATACACACACACACACACACACACACACACACACACACACACACACGTTCTGAGAATGGAAACTATACCTTGCATAAGTGTGTCAAGAACTCTGCCACTGAACTATACTCCAAGATCCATATTACTCACACCATCTGGTATATAAGTTAACATTAATTTGCCAGAGAAGATGATGTTAGAAAGTATATCTTTAGAAAGATTCTTTTCCAGTTTAACACAGGTGTGATCTTAACTAAAAATAGATACTATTAACCTATAAGAATAAATATAAAATATACACAAAAGTTCAAATAATCATTGATTTTGATAAAAGTAATGTAGTTAATCTTAGCTTTTTTGGCACCCATAAAGGAAATGGAAGCACACTCTGATGTGCTGTGTTATTTATGTGTTACCTGAGTATGGAATATATGAGAGTCAATGTTAAACCAAGAAGCCACTACTGATATGGAGGAGGACTTCTAGGAGGATCATTATTCTTTTCTGTTTTAAGAAGAAAGGCTACCTTTTCTGGAAGCCTGAGATAAAATATTTGAAAAGCAAACAGAACTCCCTATGATCTTGTTGCCCTAAGAAAACTGATATAAGGATTTGGAGAATCCTCTACCAGTCTCTCTCCATTGAGAACTACGAAACAGTCTACTATGCTAGTCTCCTGGTTTTCTGCCGAGTTTCCCATGTCAGAAACAACTCCCCACCCACTATCATAGCAGCGCTACAGTTCACAGAATGGGTGGACTGTATTTGCTGACCTATCATTTGGTGCACTTTGGTCCAATTAAATAAATCACACATCTCTCATGAGCGTCCTAGTATATAAATGGGATCTCAATGCCTGGTGACCTATTCAAGAAGCTGAATTCCTAGGTCAGAAGGCATTCTCATGCTGTGAGGCTCTTGATCCATATTGATATGTTGTTTTTCAGACATGCCAAACTTCTGAGCAGCACAGGACACTCCACCTTCCTCTCCAGAGCATCATTTCTGAATCATTGCTAAGTCCATAAAGGATGTGAGTCCTCTGTCATTTTAATCTGTGTTTATCAGAACCAGTGAGACTGGAGCTTCTAAGCTGTGCTGATTTTTCCATGGGCATTTATTCTTTCAAGATCTGTGGCTTGTTGTGTGAGTATGTATTGTGTCTTAATGTTGTTCTTATTGATTTGTATGAATACCTGACCTATTAGGGATAGTCATATTTTTATTCTGTCATGCTTGTCTTGAACCTTTTCCAATTTCCATTAATTCTCTCTGTATTACAGAAAAAAATGATAAACTGTAACAAACTCACACCTATTAATCATTGCCATTTTTCTTTCTTCAATGTACTTACTTTTAGCAATTCCATCACAGAGCTTTCCTAGAATAACCTTTTCAGGAACTAACGTAGAACAGCACCAAGCCTTTTGATTTTCCTTATGTTTAGCTGCCTTAAACAGGAAGCTGAAAATGTGGTCATCAGGATTTTAGTTGGATCTTGGGTGTCTCTTGGAACCCATGTGCTTGATCCCCAGGGTGGGTGGCTTAGAAGGTAGTTGAACCTTTAGGAGGTGGAATCTAATGCCCTTTTGCTATGGCATGGTATGCTGCTGCACTGCAAGGCAAAGGCATGTGGCCAATTAATTATGCACTGAAACTTTTAAAATTGTAAGCCAAATTGCATCTTTTCATCCTTAAATCTATCAACCAAAATACATCTTTAGTTATTGCAGGTGCATGTTGTATTGATGAAAAACTAATCCAGTCTTTATTGTAAAGTGGAGTTGAGTATCTAGAGGCTAAAACATAGAACTTGAAGCATCTTCCTAGATGGACTCCTTGAAAGGTGCTCCTTGAAATTAACCTTTCTTATTAAAGAGGATTTGGGAAATTGTTCCAACTTTCCCATCATTTCCCCCCAATTCCCTCACTCCACCCCCATCATCATAGAGACAAAGAATCCCAATGCCCGAGGCCACTTGTTTACTTATGCAGCAAACGCTTAGTGTATCTTGGTTTGATTCAAAAAATCTCACTGAACACTATAAGCCACAAAACCACCCATGCTCTTTCTTTTGTAGCCACTTGCAAATCCAGGCCAGTTCTAGGAGACTGCTAGTCCTGGTGCTAAACTTCCATTCTTGATGATTTAGAAAAGAGAACATTACTTCCAGCACTAAACAGATGGTGGGCATGTCCCAGGTGGCCACTAATTAAAGCATTCCCAGAAAGACAGTACATTTCAGTAGCAAGTGGGGATGCTCTGGCCTATCTTGTTCCCGAGTTTCCAGTTCTGATTATCATCATATTTATCCTGAAAACTCTGCTGTTCAACAGAGGCACATCAAAGTGATTGATGTCTACAAAAAAATCAGTTGTCCAGAGCCTAGGTATTTAGGGGCTGGAAGCCAATCAGGGAGTGATTGGCAAATGGTTTGGTTGGTATTTACATATGGAGACATATGGGGTGGGGGTCCAGGTCATGTGAGGATAACTCATCCCCTCCTTTTCTGCACCTCATTTGACCGGGATGTGCTGCGGGAGAGCCTGGGAACATTTCATCAGGACACGCATCTGGTTTTAGATTCTGTTGTTTCTCTTCTTAATGTTCAATTTGGCATTTCCCCCCATAAGGAAAACTGAATTGGTACAATCTTTTCTATCCCTTCCCCCAGTTCTACTTCATAGGAGGGTTTTCTCCAGGAGTCTAGTTCTGTCTCACTATATCAATAGAACTCTTTTTTCTTATCTGTGCCCTTCCCTCTGTCTGAATAATTTCATTAGGGCTTAATTTCATTAGGTTTTAAACAAAGATGCATTTGATGAGTCTGAATAGAAATGACAGGAGGTAAATTCACAGGTCAGATGTGCGAAATTCTTAGAGTTACTGGGGTTTGAAGTTTGCCTAGTGCAAACCTAGAGTGCTGTGTAAGAAACAGCTTCAAGTTCCGTGAAGGTTCTGTTAAAATACATGTGGAATACACACTGAGTTATAGTCAGGTGGGAGCCACCTAGGGACCTTAAGCTCACACTGTAAGTTTCTCATTCCATGGCAGGTTCTGGGAAGAACACAATGTTCAACAAATATATAAGAAACAAAATCCAACTTTTTTAGAAGCAGCAAAGAAAATCCAATGTCCCCATGTCCTAAGTTAGAGAGTGCAGTGGAGATCAATGTGCTGGAGGTAGCTACACTGAAATGCTTGCATCTTCAGAGCAACGGAGAGTGGTCAGATCTATGAAAGGGAAGCACATGATACACTTTGTAAGTGATACCCTGGTACTCCCTATTTGTTTTCCTCAAATCACTGCCTTGTCAGCCTTGCTTGACAGTCTATTCTGACCATCAGGGCTTTCTGTTGCTTAAGAAATCCAACTCACTTCTTGCTTCTACTGGTGCTTAAAAGCTCCCAATCCCAGAATCAAAACAATGGATCATCAGTCTGCTAGGTGATGTCCAAAGCAAAGTCTAAATATGATCTTCAAGTCCAAATATTGACTTCATTGTCTTGCCAACTATGAAGATATTGTAGAATTCTAATGACTTGTACTAGGAATAAGAAAAGGAACCAATGCAGAAAGTCATTATTTCCCTAACTCTCTCTACTGAAGCAAAAACCCAAGGAAAAGATATTTCCAGATCCACAGTAGATGGACTCAATTTGGGATAATCAGGGTAGATTTATCACCTATGGAAGAGACGGGAATAGGGGCTTCCTGAAGCAATTGCTTGCCCAAGACTCGTGTCATTCCTACCACACTGTGCTAGGGTCCCAACAGACTTCTTCTACATGATCCAGTGAATGAGTCATGGTTGCCTTGAACATCAGAGAGGAACATGTCCACTTGTCAAGGAGGACAGGTATTAAGGAGCTAAATCAGAAGTCACATGGTCATGCTGAGGGACTGAGGAATGCCTAGAAGAACTATGTGGCCTTTCTTGAAACTTCATTTCAAAATAAAAAGGATGTTTCTAGAAATACCTCTTACCTTCCTTTCACTATCAAATGCAGACTCACTAACATAGTGAGTACAAAGACTTTACTTCATTAGCACCTTTGTCTAAATCATTAATAAATATTAATTTAATATAATTAATTAAATATTGTTGTGTATTATTGCTATTTTGAAGATGATATCTTACATAGGGGAATATTTGATAAATATTTGCAGGAGAGAGTGGTGGGGTTTTTTGTTTTTTGTTTTTTTGGGTTTTTTTTTTGTTTGTGTGTGTGTGTGAGCAGAGGTGTTTCTGCTGCTATCTTGAGACACCTTAAACTCCTGGTGGACTGAATTGTGGTACTTACTTGGTTTTGGCATTTACTGAATATCTATTATGTACTAGGAAGTGGTCAGACTAGAGCAAACTTGGATATGATTAAGTATAGGTGCAAGGGTCATGGCCAAAGGCAAGCAGTGTGAAAATGTTGGAGAAAGGACCACAGAGACTAGAAAACAGAGAGAACTGCTTGCTCAAGGCTGTCTGCATTTATAATAAGCCTCCTGGGAGATCTTCAGAGTTTCACAAAAGTAATCATGGAAGATGCACTCCCAGGACCTAAGGACCTCCCTTCTTAAAGGTCCATGGTATTTCCTAATACTCTACTCCAGGAATCAAGCGTTGACTCATGTGAACCTCTGGTCAGACAAAAAACATAGCAAAGGCCAGTCCCATTTCCTTGGGGGGAAATAGTCTATATTTTATTTGCCACATTGTCAGGTTGGATTTTAAGCTTGGAGGATTTTCTTAAGTCTTGAAATCACCACTCTTTGTCTAGGACTTTGATTCTAGAAATCTCTCCTGATGACACAGAGAAAAGTAGAGCCACCATTTTTGACACAAGGACATAATTAGATTGCTATGTCATCTGATTATGTATAGAATCAAAAGAAACCTTGATACAAAAAATTGGGGCAATTGTACATTCTAATCTCATATGGGTGGTGAAATATGATGTAGTCAATAAAAACATGCCTATAATGATGCAGCCTATAAAATGTGGAATTAAGGAATCATGAGCAAGGGTTAGGGAAGTGACGCAATGAGTAGAGTGTTCGTACAAGCACAAGAATAAAGACTTGGATTCAGATCCCCAGCCACCAAGTAAAAGCCTGGACACGGAGAGGTCTACTAGGAATCTTAGTACTGAAGATGCTGAGACAGGAGGAGCTATCTCTGCATCCTCCTAGAGACTCACTGGACAGCCAGTTTAGCTGGTTCTTGGAAAGAGACCCTATCTCAAAATTCAAGGTGGAGATATGGAGCATGGTGTCTCCATGCCTGTACACACATGTAAATGTAACACACAAAAACACATACACATAGCCATGCACATAAAAAGAATCATGATGAGAATAAATGTACCAAATGCTAATAGTATACCTGAGCAATAAAAGTGTCATTTTTATTTATATTTTCAGTATTGTATAATCTTTGTTCAATCAGCATGCATTTGTTTTAGACTTAGGCAGAAGTATAATATAAAAAATTCTTCAATTTCTGGGGTATTGATAATCAACATTTTCCACTACATTTTTTTTTAGGTACTGACAGCTGGCCTTCCCTGCCATTCTTAGAAGTGGTTTTGCAAGCAGTAGTTATTTTTTAAAGTGTTACAGGATGTTCAAAGGAGGTACTGGTTTTGAAAGTTTATTCCTATATGCAAACCTGGACTTGGACTTGACAACAGCCTTTGTTCTTGGTATACCCCAATTCCCACTAGAGTGAAAAAGAAGCATCCGGACTTCCCTTTTATAGACACCCTTTGCCAAGTCTATAGCAGTGTCTAGGTGGGCAGAATGCAGATACAATGATGGGCTCTATTGGGAAATGGGCACATGAATGCAACAGAGTTCTCAAAGCAAGTACAAACAAATAAAAATAAATACACAAAAAGACGTTCACAACATCCTCAGCCATCATGGAAGTGCAATGGAAAACTATGCTGAGATTCCATTTCATACTAGTTAGAAAATTAACAAAAACCAATGCTGGCAAAGATGCTGGGGAGCAAGAAAGCTACACTACTGTGAGGGATATAAGCAAAAGTAGCCACTATAGCAATCAGCATGAAGGTTACACAGCACAGTGACCAAGAGAACTACCAGCTGCTCAGGCAATTCCGCTTCTGTGAATATGCAAGCGCATTCAAGTCAGCATACTACAGAGATGTTTGCACACTAACGTTTGCCATGGCACCATTGTAAGAGCCCCAAAAATAGAACCAGTATAAATGCCTCCAACAAATGACCAGACTTTTTTTTAAAAAAAAAATGTAAGGCTTATGTATATGTATATATGTATACACACATGTATGCACACACAATGGAGTTTTATTTGACCATAAATAATGGAATTATGCTATTTTCAGGAATATGATAGATCTGGAATCACTATATTAAGTGAAATTAGACAGATGCAGAAAGCTAAGAACTACATATTTTTCTCATACTCTGAATGTATATTAAGAACAAATAAAAATGGAAGGTGAATAAGTCGAAAATCAGGGAGACACCAGGAGGGGGAGGGTACGAGTGGGAGAATGGAGGGTGACTATGATCAAAGTACTATATATGTATACATGTGGTGAACACGTCACAATGGAGCCTAGCTGTAAACCGTTACTTACGCATCAATGATATATTTTAAGAAGAAACATGCCCCTGCCATTATATCTTTCCCAAAATATAGAAGACTCACTGATAAAATGGAAACTATAATTTTGTGAAGCAAGAGAACAACCTAGCACGCATTGGCAATGATCATTATCATTGCTGGTCTTGTTTAGACTTTTATTTTTTCATTTTATGCTTGGGATTAATCAAAAGTAAAAAACTAATCTCTTTAAATAGACACTGGTGTGGTTCATCCATTTTCCTTGAAGCTCTTCCTCTGTTGAATCCTTCCTGCAGTTCTCTGAAGCCAGGGGAGCTTTGTTGTTATTTTCCCATCTCGGTTTCTAACATGAAAGCCAGCTCCACCCTGCCAGGTGGCCTCCCCCAATGCCTGGAGCAGCTGGAACAGGCTCCATCAGAGCATAGCCTGTCCCTTCCTCAACTCCCAGGAGAGACAGAAATGAGGACACAGCTTTGGAATAACAGGACGAATGAAAATGACAAATCTCTTGCATTTCCAACTCTCCAGAAATTTCTCACCCCCTTTATTTTAATTGCTCACCCCTCAAACACTCCAAACTCTTGCTCAGCCTTGAACTTTCTGCTCTCAGTGCTGCTGTGCAAGACTCCCCAGCATGCCCTACTTCTATCCCTATGGGTTCTAAAAAGAACGGATGCTAGTTCTTGGGAGCCTCCATCATCCCATTACCAACAAACCCGCTGAGTTCCACTTGCCTCTGTAGCTTCACAGGTAATAGGAATTGCAGAGGCAAGCAACCACAGGATGAACTCATGAGCCTAAATAAAACAAACATCCTCTTTTTTTCAGTCAATAACTCCTTTTATTTTGAATCAAGTGGAGATGGCTCTCAGTTGAACTCTCCTGTTACACCCATAACATATTAGCGACACAGCACATGTCTTAGTACAGCTCACAGTCAATATAAGTGTTACAGACTGAAGGGCACGGAGGATGGATTTGCATGATAACTCTGGAAAACCTTCTTAAACAAAGATGGATGATGACTGGATTGTGGGAAAATGAAAAGATATGAGAGGGGAAATGAGAGAGATGTCCCTAACAGTGGAAAGGGTATGGAGAGCACCCCAGTTTCTCAACAGGAAAGCGAATGTGCAAGGGAGAGGCCCTGGCTCGCAAGGAGCTGTTTTTGCTTCTGACCACCATTGTACAGAATTTTAACCCGAAATCTTGCATTGATACAAAGGACATTGACACTACTCCACTGATCAATACTTTTGGCTGGGTACCACCTTCATATCAGCTGTACTTCATTCCTTGTCAAAGCAGAACACACTGGTTGTTGTTATGCTGGTGTCTGTAACAAACATACTCTTGAAAAAACTCTCTCAGGTATTTGTCATGGTGACAAAACCCTGACTAATAAAAGTATCCTGCTAAGGACAACTCACTGGTTGGAAGGAACTGCCTAGTTAACCTTGCTGAGAGAGTCAACAGGAGAAGGTATCATGATTGATCTTTTGATGTCTGATGCCACTGGTCTTGGGAGAAGGGTAAGTGAATACCACAAATCTGTAGGCTGCCATCCCTTACTGGATATTCCCCCTTACCCTCCAGGTCTTGTATTGATGATATCTTTGCAACTTGGTACCTTATCACAGAGGTGGGGTACTTCTGTGCTATACACTAGAGTTAGAAAATTGCTAACTTCACATGGGCACTTGGATGTAAATGACACAGCCCTGCCTCATTCCACTGGAAGAGTACAGGGCTGACCTGGCTGGCCACTGCGGTCAAGGAGAAGGCTGTGACCACACCCCTCACACAGGCCTGCTCACCCCACTGATCACTGTACTGCAATGTTTTCATCGCTTGCTAGATGAAAAAAAAAATTTCTTGTAGGAAGGAGTCAAATCCTGCTTAGTCAAAATCACTGACAAGGTTCTTCATCTAAATATTAACCAGGCACAACCCTGTTTAGCTTTGGAGATCAGATGTATTCGGGGTAGTTTGGCTGTAGATAGAGCTGGCATGGTTCTCAATAAGCATTTGTGCTTTGAGCTGGACTGACTCTCTAGATGAAGACTGAAAAGTCAATTATTTTAGCTTTGCATAGATATTAAAGGGAGGGAGAGGCAGAAGAGCTATAAAATCCAACCCCAAGCTCCTCAATTCTAAATCAACTTTACTAATCTTCTGTAATTTCACAATTGCTCTCACACACAAGTACAAGAATCCTTATGAAATATTTCTAAGAACTCTTTCAGATGGGAAACGATTTGATAGCAGCAGTCAAGCTCTCTCTATGCTCCCTTTCTCTTCCTTCCCTCCCTTTTCTTTCTCTCCACTCCCTACCCCCACCGCAGAAAACATTTAAGAACACTAGGCATTCTGCTAAAATACTGAGACCTTTGGGTGCAGCACCCCAATGTTCTAAAAGTTAGGTAAGCCTCTTAGACCGAATTCTAAGGACTTCTAAAAGCAATCAAATAAGAAATGAAGGGCACACACAAGATTTTTGCAGGTTCCACGAAGCAATTCAAAATCAGATTTTTCAGAAGTTCCAATTTGAAATCCATTTGCTGACAGAGTCTTTATTAATATAATCCTTCAGCACAGGAAATCATTTACCGAGCAAACCTGAATACATTTCCAACTCCATGTGTTAAAACTACTTCATTATTCTACCAAAAGTTGCTTCTACAAAAAAACTTTAAACCACACCTTGACATTATCCTATCCAGTATGACATCGCTGTTAGCCTGTGAGCTATGTCTTCTGATAGGCAGAACTTTATTTGAATAGAAATAAAAGCATAATTCTTCAAAACTTCCTGCTTTGTCCTTTTTTTTGCCTCAAACTGATTAGAAACCATGCTATTGATAACCACCCAGGAATTAGGTGATTTGTTTCGGGGATAGTGGTTAATGAGAATGTAGAGGAGACAGCAACTGTGAGGCAGACACAGTTCTGCTTCCATGAGACAACTTCCAAGCTGCTTCTCTGGCTTTTTTGGCTTTAGTGATTCTTCCACATATGATTTGGTCACTAGTGGCAATTTGTCATTCTGTGCTTTAAAATGAAAAGGTACCAGGAGCAGGAAGGATGACACTCAACACTATTTTGTTTTGGGAGACACAGAACTGTCCCTAGCTGTTAAGTTTTAATTTACAGAGGCAATGAACACATGGAAGGAGCTAAGACTGACTGGTGGTGGCACAGGTGTGTGCGCATCTGGTTTTCCTGGAGAACTATTAGAAGAAAGACGGGAAGGGTGGGTTCCAAGGCCTCAGTTCAGTCACACCAATTGAATGAAGGAAAATTTTTTACTGTAGCTGCAATGCAAGGAAGATGCCAGAGACTCCGTGAGCAGGGACCATGAAGAAACACACTGGATCTTGGAATCAAGACTACAAACACATGGAGGTTGAGGACATACAAATCTGATTCCTAACTTTCAGCTAGAAGCTACTGAGTGTGCAGAGGACTCTTGGTTATCCTACATGTACCAACTGGTGGCCCCCGGGAAAGTATGGGAAGGCTGTCCTTACTATCTGCCTGTTCTCTATACTCTAAGAATTTTATAGGAAGAGATTAAGGTTCTTTCTTAGTTTTATCTTTCATTTTATGTGTATTAGTGTTTTGCCTATCTGTCTTTCAATATGTCTGTCTGTCTGTGCCACATGTGTGCATGTCCTCCTCATAAGCCAGAGGAGGGCATCAGATCCCATGGAGCTGGATTCATAGACGGTTTTAAGTCACCCTGTGGATTCTGGGAACCAAACTCTGGGCCTCTGCCAGAATTGTATGCTTTCTTAACTGCCAAGACATCTCTCTGGCCTCAGGATTAGGGCTCTAAAACAATAAAAATAAAATTGTTTCACCACTGACAGGCTTAGGAGAAACGAAGACCACTGTTTTTCCATGTCAGGTGAAAGAAGCCACTCACCTGAGAAGAGCCCATCTCCTGCGCAGGTGCCCTTCACTTCTTCAGCCATGCTAAGGCTCAGGTGAACAGCAAGCGGCATGTGCAAAAGACGATGAGCTCAGAAGAGCAACAGACCACCCTTGAGTGCCACTACCACCAGCACACGGGATCATACTGAAGTCTGCATGGAACTTGAC
>JADRCH010000019.1:7438900-7456805 GCA_019843965.1 Rhynchomys soricoides
CTGAAGTCTGCATGGAACTTGACTTGAGTGCTGCTACCACCAGCACATGGGATCATACTGAAGTCTGCATGGAACTTGACTTGAGTGCTGCTACCACCAGCACACAGGATCATACTGAAGTCTGCATGGAACTTGACTAAATCTATGCTTGAAACTTCAATAAGAGGCTGCAATGTACAAATGCATGCAGGAACAGAAAGAACTGCAATAAAATGACTACACCCCTAAGGCCACAGGTACCTTCTCTCTTGGCAATGTTCAAAGCTATATTCATCAAGTACTTAACACTCAGTGACTCTGTAATCATTTTCCTACTCACTTATGGGACCATGACAACTGGATAAAGCAAATTTTAAAAATTATATTTTGATCCATAGTCCTGTCATAAGAACTTAAGTATTTCTAAATCTAGACAGTCTTTGAGCTTGTCTAGCCCAACAGTCAATATGAGTGTGAGCTCACAAAATTGAACTACAGAAGAGATTACATCTTACTGTGTTAATCAATGCAGTGTCAGTTTCTGGGGCCATACCTGGCACGTGCTTGTGTTGCCAGAAACACCTGATGGGCAAAATTGAATCTGGAATTGAGATTTGGATTTTTTCTTCTGCAATAATGTGACATAGTGCTGGTTTGCTTTGCTTCAGGCTAGATAAGCAATCTTGGCCATTTCTCATAGGTGATTTGCACTTTGGGTTTCTCACATGTGAAGCAAGCATTGCCTCCAGCAGTATTTTCTTCCTATCTTGATGTTCAGACCAAAGCTTGCTGGGGCCTCTTCCCTATAGGGATACATAGGAAAGCTGAGCACATCGGCTTTCATCCACTGGGACATGGCATTTACTTATAAGACTGTTTTGATTGTGAAATTCTACTCCTAATAAACAATAGATTGGAAAAATTACTGAGGTCTCTTGTTCCTATAGACTATTACATGACTATATATAATCCCTTAGAATTTATTATGGCTATACGTGTGTGTGTGTGTGTGTGTGTGTGTGTGTGTGTGTGTGTATAGGTATGTTCTACCATATATAGATGTTCATATGTCCCTCCTTTCTCTCTCTTTATCTGTTTTTCTCTGTACGTGTCTCTTTCTCCGTCTGTCTTTGTCTCTCTCTGGATAGCTTGTCCCAGGGGTCTCTGTCTTTACCATTTGAATTTGGGGATTACATGGAAGCCTCCACTCAGCATGTTCTTTGGTCTTGGGTATCCAACAAACTCTTGTCCTTATGCTTGCATGGTAAGGGCTTTTCCCACAGCCTTACATTGTTAGTCTTCTAATTCCAAAAATAAAACAATATCTTTGCTTCCCCAGTGCCAGCATACATGCTGTTCCCTTGATCTGGAGTGTTCTTTCCTGCCTACTCACTGCTGCATCTCTGCCAGACTAATTTCTTCCCAAAGTTATTTCCTTAGGAAGGCCACCTGCCACCTTCAGGTGAGTCTGAGCCTTGGCACTGGTCCTCATAGCACTCTGCCCTTTTAATGACGGTACTTGCATGGTCATAATTAAGTAAATCAATGTAATTATTGGCCTGACGTCTGTTCCTCTTGCTAAATTACCATCTCCTCATCTCCCTGAGTATGAAGAGGCAGTCTGTGTCTGTGTCCTCAAAGCTGAACTCATGCTTTAATGACTATTTCCTGAAGAAATAAATGAATGAATGACAAAGCAACAGACACGCAGGAGACTAAGCAGAAAGATCACAAGTTAAAAGTTGCCTGGACTACAGAGTGGGTTTAAGGGCAAAGCTGACTACTTAATGAGAGCTCTACTTCAAAATGAAAAGTCAAAGGCAAAACAAACAGCCAGAAATATAGCTCAGCAATCGAGTGTGGGTAAATAGTAGCACATGTGTGACCCCAGGCACTCATCATCTGTCACACACACGCACACAGAGAGAGAGAGAGAGAGAGAGAGAGAGAGAGAGAGAGAGAGACAGAGACAGAGACAGAGACTGAGAAAGGGCCATAAAAGACATTACATAAGGCTTACGCAAGATTACTATGAGAATTCCATCCTATACAGCTTATGGTGTTGGACAAACCTATGGTTTCTAGTGACTCGTTTGTCTTAGAAAAAGAGAGAAAAGAACATCACTGGCTCTTTTACAGAGCTCTCTGTTTGTCCTATAAGATATCTCAAAATAATAGTCCATGTGGTCCCTCTGAAACATCTGAAATGACCCTAGGGTACATTCTGGGTTACAGAATTTGAGAGTCTTCAAGCCCATGTGCTACATGCATTTACAGTGATTAAAGTGAAATAAAATAAAATCTCAGTTCACTCAAACCAGCCCTTCCTTTAGCTCTCAAGAGTCACCTGGCTGTAGTTGTTACCGTACTGCCTACAGTGACTAGATCATGTCTACCAGTGCACTGGACTAGTGTTCTGGACCCTCCTCAGCTCTGCACACTCCATCCTTTGGGTCATCCAGATTGTTCCCAATTTGGATTTGTCTTCTTTCTAACACAATAACTGCAACTTTTTATTTTATAGCCACATTCTCACCATTTATCTTTTCTAAAAAGGTAGAAACAAGAAAGATTTTTAAATTGTTCATTTGTCAAGTAAACAAAGTTCTCAGTCTTTCCTTCTGCCCAGCAGATTTACATACCCTGCCTTCATCACCATTTTCATGTTCTTTGCTGACAGCAGCTTGCATTCAAGGTTGTTCCCCTCACCACTGTCCTTCTGTCACTGGGCGGTCTCATCTGCCTTCTCTTTGAGGATACAGTCTTGTTTCTGAGGGGTCTTGACTATGTGAAGTCCACATAGACATGTTTGGTGGCTTTTGGGCATTCCTGTCCTTCTGAGACCATGATTGATTCCCTTTTAAAAATTTTTGAGACAGGATCCCATGTAGCCCGGGCCACCTTTGAACTTCTCATCCTTTTACCTCCACCTCCTGAGTACTGGGATGACAGGTATGCACTATCATGCCTAGTGTTATGCAATGCTGGGGATCAACCTAGTGCTTTCTGCATGACGGAATCCCTCTATCAGTTAAGCTCCATTCTCAGGGCCCTGGTTAGGATCATTTGGAAGCCAAGCTTTGGGTTGTTGAACCACTGCTGTAGTATGTGCATTCATCTCTCACAGTCACACAATGATTGGGAATGGCTAGAGAGAGAGAAACCTAGAAAATCTGCTTTCCTGGACTGTGCCTTCTTCATTTTCTGGCTTATTCTGTCTGAGATCATCATGGATTTGATTATTTTGTGATCATTTCTTTCAAGGCTTCTGTCTAATCTTTAGATTAGAGCTTTAGAGCAGTAATTCTTTCTTTCCTCTTTCATAATATTACATTAAAAAGGGACTTCTGCCTTACCTAAGGGTTGTAACTTGTCCCCATGTAGCCCCTCTCTTAGCTTTGGTTCTCTGAGAAGCAGATACCAAGGCAAACATTTATAGGCAAATGATGCACTACAGGAGTGAAGAGGAAGAAATACTACCAGGAAGCAGAAGATCAAGAAAGCTAAGTGAAGGCAGTCAATGAAAGGTGTATCAGGAAACCAGCTCCCACATGCAGGGCCAAACTCCATGGGTAAGGGACATCACTCAGAGGAAGGGAGCTGGAGTATACACCAACCCCCATGGGTAACCAAGGAGGGTGATTTCTGGACCCAGTGGTATTTTTCTACATCCTACTGGACAGGCATAGTGTATTAGTTACAAAAAGCTATGAAGGGGGGTCTTTTATACATGGGAAAATAGGAAAATGGACCCCATAGATATGTACAATTAATACATGTGAATGAAAAGAAATGCAAGTACTATGAACCAGGACATAGATGGAGATTTCATGAGGTGGTAAGGGTGAGAGGCTCTGTCTACCGCCATGACTGTACTATGGCCCTCTCAACCAGGCTCCTCATCTATCTGTATTGGGAATGCTTGGGGAAACACACATGAGCTTTCCATTGCCTCATGAAGGGACAAAGGTAGATTATCTACAAGGTTCTGAAGATTCTGTAACTTCTCTGAGTCTTTGGATTACTTTCCACCAGGTATTCAAGTGGATACCCTGCACTATCTCTCACCTGGCTGTAAGCCATCAGGTATAAGAAGCTTCTTGACCTATAACTCATTTGAGTGTCTGGGTTCCCTTGGCACTTCAGAAGAATTGGAGGTGCAGTCTGTTTTTACCATGGAGAATACTCTGAGGGATGACAGAAACTAAAGTCATCTGTGGTACCTCTGTGGACTCGCAGGCAACTGTATGACAAGCTCCAGAAAAAGCAGCTAAGGTCATTTTCTCTCTTGGACCTCAGACCTGAATGAAGGACATTTGCTTTCTGACAGGAATGTTCTAAGCAATTGAGATCCACTAGCGTATGTACCCTCACACCAATCCCTATGAAATAGGACTGAAAGTTGAAAAACCATCAGAGGTTTAAACATTTGCCTGATCCCCAGGTGTCAGCCAATATTAACAAAGCATAAATAAACATTACACAATCATCTTAATAGACTAATAAAAATACCTGATGAAATCAATACTTATTTTCAATAAAAATTCTCAATAATCTAGGAACAGAGAGGAACTCCCTCACTTGATAAATAATAACTACAAAAAATTCCTACAGAATATATCTTATTTAAGAACTAGAGGTGGTATTGCTATCCATTTCTCAAAAAGGATAGGCAAGACAAGGCTATCTATTCTTTCTATTTTTGCTAAAAATTTTACAATTTCAAAAAATTATGCAATCTCTAGTTAGTGTGATAAGGCAAAATAAATAAAATTAGAATAATATATAGGACATATATATTTATATGTAGTATAGAAAATAGAATAATAAATGAAAATTAGAATGACAAAGTAGAAAACTCTCATTTATAGACATTATGGTCCTTCATATAGAAAACACAATCCAGTGAATGTAAATCTATTAGAAGCAACACATGAGTTTTGTGAAGTTACAGAATACAAAGTAAATATACAAAATCCATTGTGCCTTAAATGCTATCAACAGCCAAAACTTAAAATGAAAATGTCAAAACTAAAAGAAAAATGTTTAAGAACCAATATGCTTTTGCATTAAAACTATAAATAAGGGATATTCTGATAAAATGGCATATAAAAATCTGTATACTATAAATTATAATGACTGCTTGGAGATGCTAAACACCTAAACAACTAAATGGCTGTGCCATACTTAAATATCACAAGGCTCAGAATTCTCTCCAATTTGCCAGTTCTCTCTAATTTGATTTATTTATTCAAGACATCCTGATCAAGATTCCAAGTGGCTTATTTTTTAAAAAAGAAGAAAGGAGCCAGTCCCCTTCAGTTAAATTAAATGATGAGATAAGCCAACAAGTTTTATAAATTTAATCATAAGCCAAAAGAAAAGGATTGTCAAAGAAGGGGAGATAAGGCCCCAAACATCAAAATAAGTAAAAC
The DNA here is from genome assembly GCA_019843965.1 of Rhynchomys soricoides. Lineage (NCBI taxonomy): Eukaryota > Metazoa > Chordata > Mammalia > Rodentia > Muridae > Rhynchomys > Rhynchomys soricoides. The sequence goes on from JADRCH010000019.1 coordinate 7,444,315, forward strand.
ATAAAGGTTTGAGAGAAAGAGCAAGACAACAGAATCACACAACACCTAGAATCTAATAAAACAGCGAAAGGTATTGATCGTCCCCCGCCCCCTGCACACACAGTTGGCTTTCTTCCTTGGAGAGAGAACAACCATGATTCTTACTTCCTCTTAGCTTCCTTCTGGGATCTCAGTTCCTGTTGCTGCCTCACAAGACTCAGGAAGCAAAGCTACAGTGCAACATTCCCATTCCTGCAGGCTGTCACATGGAGTCAAGACTTACCAGCCCTTTGAACGTCATGGCGATGGAAGCTTCCAACTTATATAACAGATGAAAGGCTCTGGATATTTTTGCTAGCCTTTAACTTTACAACCTTTACCTGGCCTCCTTTATCATTTTAATTTCCACTGGCAAGAAAAGCCACATCATTTACCTTTACAACCACCTGCAGCGTGAGAAAGGCTAACACTTGTAAGGTAAAAAGAAGCACAGGAAAAAAGCTTTGAAAACAACTAACGCTGGCCTAATGAATTGTTTGTAGGATTTTATTTTCCTCCAAGTTTGTAAACCCTGCTAAACTCCTGCATCTTGTTTGCTTTCCAACGGCTGTGGTTTCCAATTAGCCTCTTTCATTGATCAGAGGGTTGGGCTTTGCTATGCCTTCTCAGAGGGTATCTTATACTGTTGGCAAGAATCTAACTGGTTATGATGAAAACAAATCTTATTTTGAATGAATATGAGCATATGGCTCGTAGGAGAAGTTTTGGTAGTGAGGAGGAAAGGGAATGTAGAGATTAAAGGTTCCAAATTTATAAATTAAAAATCGGCCAGATGTGGGAGGAGAGAAAAATCTGGGAAGTACGCCTAGGCTGTGCTTAAATTGAGACTTAAATAATTACTTCTACTGGTTGGGTTGAAATGTATAGAAAGGATACAAATGTTTATTAGCATGTCTTATGCATATGTTGTATGTGTTTGTAATCTCTACCATGTAGTCATGTTAATGGAAATTTTCTCATTTACTCTTCAGTCCAACATCTGATAAATTCAGTCCTACCTGTATTATATACTTAGCCAGGTGTACATAGTCTATAGAGGAATTCTTTTGGCCAGGATGAAAATGCAGAAGAAAACCGTACACTGTTAACGCTGACAAGCAGAGGTGTAAGAGCCTGCATGCATGCAGAGGTGTAAGAGCCCTGACAACAGTCACCATGATCTATCACGGATATATTGGTTTTCGACACTATAGAGGAATCTGGCAAACTAAAGTCTCAATTAAGATTATAGTCCATCAGCTAAACCTCTCCTAAGAGTCAGGGGAGTAATTAGATATGTACTAGTGAGCAGAGGCTGAGCAGAAGATACTCACGGTGATCACGTTTCAGTCCAATTAAAGTTATGGACAATGAAAGGCTCTTATGATTGTCTTGAAGCATATGTAGCATGTAGTACTCACAGTGTGGGCATAACCACTGCAATATGTATCACGATGTCTGTATTGAGACGATTGTATGTGTAAAACACACACTGGAATTTGAACCCCAGAGATCAAAAGAGAACTTAAAAACATCACTAACAAATTTTGTACTAGTTTCATGTCAAAATGAAGTAATTTCAACAATGGATGAGATAAAATATTCTGTTCAGGTCAGTTCCATTTCTTGCCTTTTATTTTATTTAAGGTAGCTATTAGGAAATGTAAAAGTACATTACATGTCCTGCATTCTGTCTCCTGGACAGAGCTGTCCTGAGTGGTAGGGATGGACAGCTTCTATGATCTCACTACTTAGTCTATTTTAAAAGCAACACAAAGAGCATATTACTCTCCTAAGAGTCAAAGTTCTCATGTGTAAGAAGTCTAATCCCCCAGGAGCCAAGCGATTCTGGATTTCTCTTTTCAAGCTGTAAACAGTTATCTTCAAGGCTCGCTGTACAACTTCTTCAGTGACTACCGATTGCCCAAGATCACTAAGGTTGCTGTTGCTACTGAAATATCACTCTCATCCTTTAAAACCAGCAAATCATTTTGGGGGTTAGGAGTGGGAACACTTTTGGGGGAATAGCTAGACCCCAAATTGTTACTGCAGACTCTAAGCTCATGCCTTGTCCCCCTTTGCCGCACCTCAATGTTCCAAACACACTGATTTTTTTAAACATTCCCAAAATACATTGCAACTTTCATGCTTCCCCATCCGTTTCACATATTTTCTGCTTCTTAGAATGTGACTTCCTTTTTCTGTCTGTAAAACTCCTACACATATATTAACATAACACAGACACCCCCTCGCTTGCAGAATAAACCTGCTCTGCTCCGGTAGTTCTTCGTTTTTACGTTTTTTAATCACTGTGGTTCAGCTAAGTTTCCCTGCAATTGTCTGATCATGTAAACAGAGCCCAGGTCATGTGATCTGTACCATTCTCTGTGCCTCCAACATGATAGAACCAGCAATCAGTGCTATGTTGGTGTGACTCTGTGTGCATATATGCGCCCATGCATGTGTCTATGTAGACACTTGCAAACACATAAACACAGGAAAAAGAAATCTAAGAGAGTTATAGCCAGCTATTTTGGTGCATATCTACCACAAGATTGATAATGTTAAAAAAATGCAGTAAAACACATAGACAAAGTTTCCATCAGAACCATTTGTAAATGAATACTTCAGTAGGTTTAACTGTATTCACATTTTAAACACGGTCCCAGAAGTTTTCATCTCTCAGAACTAAAACTCTAGGTCCATCAAACTGTAACTCCTCATGGTTATTCCTTCTAGGCCCTGGCAGCCAGCATTCAACTCTCTATCTCTGTGAGCAGAGCTACACAAAGTACCTCTTATAAAAGAAGCCATATAGTATTCCCCTTTTCATGGCGTATTCTCCAAGGTTCATATACATTGCCACATATACCAGAACCTTCTTGTCTATAGACACTTCAGCTTATTTTGCATTCCCCCATCAGTAGGCAGGAGGGCTGCCTGTACCTTTGGCTACTGTGAAAGGTGCCTCTGTGGATGTGAGCATGCAGGTATCAGCTAGAGTCCCTGTCTTCAATTCCTTAGGAATATGCCTGGATGTAGAGCTGCTAGAGCATATGGCAGTTCCATTTTGAATGTTTGAGAAATTCCAACTGGGACGTCATGGTACGGCTCTTCTCCCATTACAAGGGTGTTCTAATTTATCCACACACTTGCCAGCAATGTTTATTTTCTTTTTGTGATATAGCAGCCATGCCCCTGGTGTAAGGTGACTGTTGGATCAGAATGTTCCCAAAGACTTTCGTCATTAAGCACCTGTTTATACACTTGCTGGTAACTTATAGATCATCTTGGGAAAAATGTCAATCTAAGTCCTTTGACCACTTTACCTTGAGTTATTATGATTTGCTTATAATATTTGGATTTTAGAAGTGCTTTCTATATTCTAGATACAAACTGCTCATCAGATAAATCTGAAATACTTTCTCCCATTATCTTTTACTCTATTTGTAATGTCATTTCATTAATGGAGGTTTTAACGTTTGATATGATTCTGTTTATCTGTTTTGACTTCAGTTGTCTATATTTTGACATTATATCTGAGGAATCACTATTAAGTCCAATATATTACCCAATTGTTGATCATATCTGTCTTCTGAGGCAAGGACCTCCTTGGAATTGTCCCTGAATACCATCCTTAAGTCAGAGCACAAGTTTCTCAGCCATTGCTCCTTAACATACAGGCATGCCATGCATCATTTCCGGATGACAAAAGTGGGTCATCCACTTTTTTTTTCTGTTACTGTTTTAATTTAAGTCTTATGCTTTGAGTTTGTTTCTTTAGTTTGTTGCTTTGAGACAAGATAGCCCTATGTAGCCTAGCCAAGCCTTTAGCTCGTAACTCTCCTCTCTCTACCTCCAGAGTCCCAGAATTACAGGAATGCACCACTGTGCAGGTTCTTTTCTATAGTTTTAAACCTTCGACTCTGGGCCCTGATTTTGAGCTAGTTTTTAAATATAGTGCATAAATTTTATTCTTTTGTGTGTACACAAAATTTCCCCAACATTATTTGTCAAATATTGTCCTCTTCCTTTCTCATGGTCTTGGCACCCTGTTGAAAACCATTTGCTCATATGTGTGACACAATATGCCTGGACGTCCTGCTTGATACTATTGCTGTCAGTCGTTTTAGCCCTGCCATATTCTCTGGACCCCCGTGGATTTGGAAAAATTGAAACCAGCCAGCATGAAACCTCCACTTTGTCATGATGGTTATAGCTATTTGGAATCCATTTAAGACTCTACAAAAATTTTAGGATGTTTTTCTATTTATGGAAAAATATTGTGACTTTGATAATAGACTATATGAAATATTAAGAATACTTTTAGTAGGCTGTCATCTTAGCAATATTCTATTTATGCCTTATAAAGTTTCTTTCAGAATTAGTTTGGACAATATTTAAATGTAATTGCTCTTTTAGATTGCTTTTCAGATTATTTACTAATAGTTTATAGAATTGATTTTTGTATGTTGATTATATGTGTTGATGTGTGTAATCTCAGTTTTTTTTTTTAAAATAGGATCATGTTTGCCACAGAATAATTTTATCAGTACATCCAAGTTACGATTTAAAAATAATCACCTGCTTACTCTGCCAGGCCTTTCAAGGATACGCTGAATACAAATGGTATCCTGATTGTGTTCCTTGTTTTCAACAACAATGAAATTTCAATCTTTCACCACTGAGTATGCTAACACTGGATATTGATGAGCTTTTTATATTTTCTCATTATAAAATTTTTTATAAGCATTAGGCAGGGATCATGTAAATTTGTTTATAATCCAATGAAAATTCATTCAACAAACAAGAACTTATTGGGCATATTGTGACTGAATTACTTTATCAAAAATCTATTCTTTGCTGAAATTTAACTGATGATGTGATCAGAAATAAGAGATAAACATGAAGCATGGCATATTTTGGTTTTGTCACAAACAGAACCAAATAACTTGGATAACACAGGGAGAGATCCCCACTTCAGATCACAAACTCTTATTCCCTTGACATGGATTGTCTTTGTGATTAGCATCATGAGGTCACATATCACTGTGGAGTCTTTCTCTGATGACTTTTCCACAGGAAACATTCACATTTTACAGTTATATATTTTTAATTTTTTTCTTGCTAGTACTGGGGGTTGAACACCTACTTTTGTCATCCAGAAATGATGCATGGCATGCCTGTATGTTAAGGAGCAATGACTGAGAAACTTGTGCTCTGACTTAAGGATGGTATTCAGGGACAATTCCAAGGAGGTTCTTGCCTCAGAAGACAGAGATGATCAACAATTTCAATGGCCCTGAGGATACTTCATATGGTCATAATTGTGGATGCTGGAGAGCATCTTCATTTTGGGATGTGACTAGCTGGGAAAACCTGGGTGCTTTGGGGAATGGATTTTTATCATTTCATCAAAGAGGGGTTGCACACAGCCTCTACTCTCAAAGAAGATAACAGAAAATGATGGGATTCAGTGTTTATGCTTTGAGGGCATTTAAATCAAACTGAAACATTGTTATCATTATCGTGTTCCCTCTGTGGTCGCCTCTTTACTCACCCAACATTCACATGACCTGAAGGCCTGACATTAGAGGCCACTAGGTGTGGCTGTTGCTTATTTGTCACACACACACAAAAAGACAAACAAAAGAAAAACCAAAAAAACCAAAAACCCCACAGCGTGACCTAGGGAAACTATTGAAACATGGACTTTAACTCATTTTCTGACCTCTAGACATCTAAATTCCATGGATCTTTCTATTCTTCATATATTTGTTATGTAACTGCTCTGAGTTAGAACTACACAAGGCAAATGATAAGATGCCCCAGCCCTGGACTCAGAGTTCAATTGTTCCAAGGGAGACAGATTGAATGCACTCATCAGAGACTAAAATATCCATTTCCTTCTCCATGCATTGGACTGGCAGCACTACCCCATGCCAGGTGACCCATGATCCATACAGCAGGTGCAGAAATTCTCAGTATGTCCTCAAACTTAGCTTCAGATGTGGGTCTTAGAGTGTGGAGGAGTGATTCTTAGCAGATACAAAACCATGACAAAAACAATAACAAAAGAAAAACTTCTGCATTTTTCTGAGACATGCCTCTAGACACACAGACTGAAAAAGTCTTCTTGGTAATCAGCAATACCTTCCCAAAGATGGGGTCAGCTCCCTTTGCTAGCACAGCCAGATGTACTGGGGCTTGGCCCATTGCTCCTCACACTTGGAGGGGAATCTAGATCTAAAATCTACTTGGGGGTTGGCTACAGAACACACCGCAGGGCACCATCCCAGGGGTTCTGATTCAGGAACTGATATTTGTATCTCCAACAGACTACTGGTTGATGCCTGTACTACCAGTTGATGACTCACTCCAATCTGTGAAGTATTGGGTTATGCACATAAAGAAAACTGAATGGTGGGACCCAATGCCTTGGAAAAATGCAAGCAGTTCTTTATCAGACTAGAGAATCTGTTAGCATTCTTCAGTTAACAGATCTGGACTCGTGATTGGGAGACATGTTGACTTACCAACAACCCAAGAATTTAGTCACTAAGGAGCCTCATTGTGATGTTCTGTGTTGACTGTCACCACTAAAGGGATCAAAAAACCATCTAAAACATGCTTTGGGGTGTGTTTTGGAAAGTACTTCCAGAGAAGATTTGTGTGTACGGGTCAGTAAACCGAATACGAAAGGTCTGCCACAAGCCTATCCAGGAGGTCCAGGTGGGACAGAGCAGCAGCATAAGATGGAAGCTCATGTGTGTAAAAGAGCAAGTTTGAATTGTGCTGGTGTTGTGTTACCTGTGTAACCTTAGATTCCAGATACATCAGGCCCTGGATTTGGACCAAGTCTTCAAGGAGCTTCTAGGCCTTCAGTCTTTGACTGAGGTTATATCTTTGGTCTATTTTGTTTTGAGATTCCCAGCTTCTACACTGAGTAGCTACTGGCTTACTAGACTTTACTGCTGACAGGCAGCCTTGTAAGATGGCTCAGCCTTTAATCCTATGAGACAGTCTAATACATTGCCTCTTAGAGTTGTATATATTCTATCAATTCCATTCCTCAGGAGAACCCTGGCTAATATGTTCACTATAGCCTAAAGATATTGTAGGACATAAAAATAAAACACATTTGGAGCCTGACCTAGGAAGCTCAGGATCTTGTAGATGGGGCTGAACCTTCTTATATCAGTTAAACAAGACTGCCTAGGGTTACATGCTAGGTGAACAGTGATAAAATATCATGGACACATGCCCTCCTGTGTATATCTAAAGCTTCATTGGGGTAGAACTTCTCCAAGCAAATATGCAGTGCTCAGGCCTGGGGGAGAAGCCCGTCCGAAAGATGCATGACCTCAGTGGTTATCAATTCTCATTGGTTACAAAGTAAAACTAAGGGAGATCCCAGGAGAGTCACTGAGGACACTTACCACCCCTTTGTCAATTAGCCAGACTGTCTTTCTGAGGTTGCCTGAAGGGCTTACAAGCCTCAGATTATGACATCATATTGGAATGAATTCAGCAAGGCTTGAAGCTTCCTATCTTCATTCATACTTTTAATTTAAAGGATATTTTGCATTTTAGATTAATGGGAAAATGGGCAATAATGCAAGTCAAATAAATGCCAACAGTAAGATCTATATCTTGGCTACACGAATATTAGCGAAGTGCTCTCACTTTGATTGAAAATTCTCACAACCAAATAATGATAGAAAAGGAAGCTTGTAGTTTAGGAGCAGAGATTAAAGAACATAGAGCATATAATAAGTGCTCAAAAGGAAAGATATGTAGGGAAATCATAAACGTGGTGTTTGTCCTATTGATTAAATTTTCAGACACTATCTTTGGCTAGAGATCCAATAATAAACAAAATAAATCCCTAGATTTGTCTCAGAGAGTAGGAGAAGCAGAAAATTAACAAATAAATATCTGAGGCGCTGAGGGTGATGTCATCAGTAGAACAGTGTAATTGGACTAGAGGTGCTCATCCTCTCCCGGAAACATCATCTGAACATCAGTCCTTGCAGGAAAATAGCTTGGCAAGAGTTGGGAATTATAGAACAGAGACAATAGCATCAGGGTACAGAGGAAGGCCTACTTATGTTGATCAGAAAGACAGGTTCAACCTTCCTGAGCCAACTTCCACTCACACCCAAGCAGTGAAGGATAGCGATGCTCTCCAACATAGAGTAAGACTATATCAAGTACCTTACTTTGCTGTAGACCAATAGGCCAGCTCCCATAAACTCAGGCTCCTGGATGGCTCTGCAACTCTAAGCTTCAGACATGTTCTAGCAACGGGTAAGCCCCATTCACTCCAAAAGTCAAGTGCCCCTGGCACTAGGCTAGTATCTAAACCAGCCCCACTACTGGTTCCATTTATGCAAAACCAGTCTTCAATATCACCCAGTTTAGATGCATAGAGACATTTCTGAAACCCAAGGCTCCAGGTTCACACTAATAGACAGCCTCCAGATTTCCATATACTCCAGCCATGCTCATAGGGCATTAACAGATTGTCTTAGTCAGAGTTTCTATTCCTGCACAAACATCATGACCAAGAAGCAAATTGGGGACGAAAGGGTTTATTCAGCTTACATTCCCACATTGTTGTTCATCACTAAAGGAAGTCAGGATTGGAACTCAAGCAGGTCAGGAAGCAGGAGCTGATGCAGAGGCCATGGGGGGATGTTTCTTACTGGCTTGCTTCTCCTGGCTTGCTCAGCTTGCTTTCTTATAGAACCCAAGACTACCAGCCCAGGGATGGTACCACCCACAAGGGGCCCTCCCCCCTTGATCACGAATTGAGAAAATGCCTTAAACCTGGATCTCATGGAGGCATTTTCTCAACTGAAACTCCTTTCTCAATGATAACTCCAGCTTCTGTCAAGTTGACACAAAACCAGCCAGTACACAGATGGACCTCAATACTCCCTTCAGATACAAGTTCTAGGCTATTGCCCATGCCTCCAATATCTAGCTGGCCTCCCAGCTGCAATGGTTACAATAAACCTGGTTGTAGGCCCAGTCTCTATATTCCCAGACTCCAGGTTACTCTTGTAGCTAGATCTACATGCTTGGCATATTCAAGGACGTCAGAAGAAAGAAAGCCTCCTATAGACCCTGCCAAGATAGAATCTTTATCGTTGTCTTCATCATCATTGTTGTTGTTGTCATTGTTGTTATTGTTAGAGACAGGGTCTCTCTCTCTATAGCCCTGGATGTCCTAGATCCCACTATGCAGACAAGACTTACCTTGAGCTAACAGCGATCCTTCTGTCTCTGCTTCCTGAGTGCTGGAATTAAAAGCATGTACCATGCCCAGCCCCAGAATATTTAAACCAGTTGATTGGTCAAGGGTTTTCACTATCAATGGTAGTCTGTAAAGACTAGGCTAGGAGCTGGTTTCTTGTAATGCATAGGAATGAACACACGCCATAGAGATTTCACTATGTAGCTCTATCTAGCCTGGAACTTGTTATGTCTCAAAGCAACAACAAAACAAAAAGGGAGACTAAACAAAATAAAATGAAGTAAAATAAAACACAAAGAAAATGATAAGTTAACTAAAAGTTTTGAGAAATCAAAAAAACAAGAAAAACACTGAAAGTAAAATTACAGCGACTGACGTGAGAAGTTCTACGTTTTTTTCCGATCTGATCAAGCAAAAGCCAGAGTGAGTGAAATCAGACGATGGATTAGCTAATATTTAACAATCAGAGAAACAAAAAGAAAACAGAATGCAAAAGGTTTTAAAAGGCCTGTGAGAATAATAGACGCTGTCAAGCAAACCAGTATGGACATTCTATCAGTTTCAGAGGCTTAGAGAAAGCTTAGAGAAAGACAAAGTGACTGAAACGTCATTTAAAGAAACAGTGATGAAGGCTTCTACAATCTGTAAAGAGAATTCCCGTTTAAATCCATAAACCCAAAAAATCCAGAGAAAAGTAAATATAAAGGGATCTTTCCCAACACAGGTCATAATAAAATTCTCAAAAAGCAACAACAACACGAATTTTGAAAAAGGCAAGAGGAAAAGTGAATCATATATGTGAGAGAACTTCTTTATAATTGCCGTTGAGTCTTGATTTGTCAACTCATATCATTAGATAATGGCTTTCTTAATCCCCAACTTTTCTGATTTTTCAGTAGAAATGTTGAGTGCCAGGAGAGTATGAGCAAAAATATTTAAACGACTGAAACAAAACCAGCCACCAGCCACAAATGCTTTATCTAGTAAAACTGCCCTCCAGAAGTGAACGAGAATGACTTTCCCAGGCAAACAAAGGTGGCATAAGTTTATTTATTTTTATTTTTTTTATTTTTCCTACTTTATTTATATTTCAAATGTTTTCCCCTTTCCAGATCTCCCCTTTGGAACCTCCCCATTTCCTCCCCCCTCCCCTGCCACTATGGGGGTATTCCCCCATGCATAAGTTTATTAATACTAGAAGTTTCAAAGGTAATTCTTCAAATAGAAACAAAAGGATAGAGACAACTGGAAAGCACGTAAGAGCACAGCACTCAACAGAAAAGTTAACATCAGCTTGAAATGTGTCAACATCGTAACAGTAGCATATCAATCACTTTATGTCTTTCATAAAAGTTAGAAGATAAAGGCTGTGGGAGGGGCTCAGTAGTAAAGTGCTTGCTGAGCAAGGCTAGACACCTGGGTTAACCCCTAACACCGAGAAAAGTTAAAATACAACTATTTTTAAAAATACAAATGCCTGAAATTACTTGGTTATAGATACATGGCAAAAAACAAAAAAATGATATAAACTGCTGTATCAGTAATGAATGTAGGAGGAGGAGAAGTGAAAAGAAATTTTTTATGTAAGCAAGGTATGTTGTGAGAAGATTAGGACAGATTGAGTAACCATATATGTTTGTAAGTTTCATGGTGTCTATAAACAATAAAGAGCAAGGAACCAATACATATAATTTTAAAAGCCACCCCATTGCTAAGAAAGAAGCAGGGAGGGGAGGATGGAACAGAAGCCACTGTGAAGTAGTGCATCCTTCTTTACAATGGTTATATAAATGTGGATGTACTGAATTCTCCAATCAACAGACATAGAACGGATGGACTTTTCCCTCAATATGAACTTTTTAATTTTAACTTAAAATATAATACATCATTTTCACCCTTCCCTTTTCTCCCTTCAATCCCTTCCATGTCTCTCCACAAGACACAACTCAAATTGATGATCTCTTTTTCTTTAATTATTAAAAATGCCATAAGAGATTTAGGTTAACTTTAATGATATACAAAGACTAAAATAGAAGGTAATGAAAAAATATTCTATACGAATGGCAATTAGGAGAGAAAACCTGGCAATACCTCAGATAGAGTTGACCTTAAGTCAGAAAGAACTGTAAGGGATTAAGAAAGCCATTATCTAATGATATGAGTTGACAAACCAAGACTCTACAGCAATTATAAATACCTATATATCCAATAAGAAGCATTTAAATAAACAAACTATTAGAACCAAGGACAAAATAGAGACAGTACAATAATTGTGTGGGAGATGAATAAACTTCTTTTAACAATAAATAGATCATTAAGACAAAAAATCAATATGAAACAATAGGCTTAACCAACACTAGAAACCAAAATCACCCAATGTGTGATAGATTCATATATATATATATATCACTCAACAGCAACAGAATACTCTATCTATCTATCTATCTATCCATCTATCCATCCATCTACATACCTACCTACCAACCTTATCTATTTTTTTTGAAACAGGTTTTTCTGTGTGACCTTGGCTGTCCTATCTATAGACCAGGCTGACTTTGAAAATCAAAGATCTACTTGCCTCTGCCTCCTGACTAGTAAGATTAAAGTTGTGTGTCACCACACCCTGCTTAAAAATACACATTTATTTTAAGCACTTATACAAAAGTTCTCAAGAAAAGATCATATGTTAGGCCATAAAAGTCTTAACAAATTAAAGGAGACTAAATTCGTATCAAGTATCTTTTCCAACCACAGTGAAAATGGAAATGAAAATCAAGAAAAATGGGAAAGTGCACAAATATGTGAAAATGGAACAGCACACTGCAGAGCAACCCATGAGCCAAGGAAGAAATCAAAGCATATCTTGAAACAAATGAAAAATGGAAGCATAAAATACCAAAGACTATGGCGGGCAACGAAGCTGGCTTTACAAGAGGAGCTCACTGCTATGGAAGGAAGCCTGAGGATAAACAGCTCATCTTTACACCTCAAGGGACCAGAAAGAAGGCAGCCTAGACTGCAACAGCACAGGGAAAAAATAGAGTTCTAAATAGAAAAACACTGAACAGAAAATATGAAAGCCATATAAAAGATTACTGAAATTTAGAGTTTTTTTCTTTTTCTTTTTTAGAAAATGTTCACAGGTGTAAGGCAAACAGAGAGAGAGAGAGAGAGAGAGAGAGAGAGAGAGAGAGAGAGAGAGAGAGAGAGA